>JAKMWS010000082.1:0-164622 GCA_025327135.1 Colletotrichum sp. SAR 10_71
GCCTAGTACTACCACACCGAATCCTGCGCCTCCCCCCCCGTCTCCGACCACACCGACGACAACGACGACAACGACGACGACAACGACGACGAGGACGAGGACGAGGACGAGGACGACGGCGGCGGTGGGGATGAGGACGACGACAAGGACGACGGCGACGACGACGACGACGACGACGACGACGACGACGACTATAATAATAACAACGAGGATAGAAGTGAAGATAATCAATCGTGCCTATCAAATGTCATATAGAAAATAGCCTTAATAATAAGAAAGTATATTAATAGGGAAGAGAAGTTTCAAAATGAGACTATAGCTAGTCTATTAGGTTAGGGGTAGGTGTCTGTTAGGCCTGGAGAAAGAATTCCTATGCTTGATAGGTACATCTTAGACTAGGACGTGATGGCGATGAGATGGCAGGTCAATTCAGGAGACAGACTGCAATCCAGCGCGCCAGATCACTGGAAAATCTACCGCCGTACAGTAAGCACTTCATGAAAGGTAAGAATTCCATGCCTGCGTACCTAGACATTAACGTCTTTCGTTTCTTTTGCATCTAATCATCACAAGCGCGGGGAAATTTCCATGTCAAATGCATACATTGCACACACTGGAAATGCAGTCTATGAAAACAAAATCTATCAAGAACGAAAGCTGTTGAAGCCTTACGACAACCCGGGCTTGAGCAAACAGTCGACACCTCCACATGGATCCTAGCACATCGAATCTCCCCACCTTTTTCGAATCCCCCTCGCGTTCGATTTCGCCGCCCGCCGCTCCAAAAACGCCCTCTAAGGCTTGAAGATGTTGATCACATCATACAGACGGAAGCCCGGGAAGTAGTAGCGGTTATCGTGCGCATACCGCGCATCAGGGACGCCCGCACCCGATGTCATATCGCGGAACCCAAGTCTCAAATCACCCGGGGCCGGGTTCGTCCCATCAATGGTCCAGTAGAAGACAGTCTTCTCGATGGCCAGGTCGAAGAAGAAGTGCACGATGATGGCGATGCCGTTGATGGTCGCGCGGTAGCGGTTGCCGGTGTCGGCGCCGAGCTTGATGTTGAGCGTGCGCTTCTGCAGGTCGCGGAGGATGAGGTCCTTGTCGGCGGAGCTGGCCTGTTCTGCGAGGCTCTCGATGGCGTGAACCTCGGTGACCTCCTTGCGCTCGACGAGGTCGACGATGGCGGCGTCTGAGATTGGGGGAACGGAGTCTTTGACGAGCTCGATGGACTGTCCCGAGGAAGTGGGTGGGAGCGCGGCGGCCTGGGCGAGAGCGGCGGCCTGGAGGACAACGGTGATGGTGGAGAAACGCATGTTGATGGTGGCAAGTGAGTGGTGGTGCAGGTATGCTTGTTTGGGGATAAAGGAATGACTTGGAAGGTAACGATAGACGATGTCAAAGAGTGACTTGGAAAGAATGACTGAAGTGAGAAAGTGAGAACAATGGTTGCTGCTGATCCCAAGTCATTGCTATTGAGCGAGCTCTTCTCGACCTTTATACACATTTGGCCTCGGCGAAGCCAGAACTCCGGGACATCTTTTCATCTGCCCGTATGGTCTGCGACGAGTTTCTTCAACGCTGCCCAGTGCAAACGAGTCAACAAGTTCCCTTATCCATGACATATTGGGAAATTGAATCTTTCTTCTCGCCAGCCTCGTCCAGCGAAATTACCTTGCAACAAGTCAAGGCCTGGTGATATCCCTATCAGGTAAGCATGGTCTAGCAATGGGCACTAGTAGTGCATGGGGGAAGAAACTCCAATGGCTGCGACACTAGAACCTCCCGGAGTAGTCCGCCAGAGTGTCTATCACGAAACCGAGTCCAGTAGGAGGTATGACAGACAAGTCGACTGAAGCCCAACATCAACCTTTTGAGCTTTGACAGGCTCGTATCTCGGACTAGCCCCTTCTCGAAGCACGTAGATAGACAGCCACGTTAAGGCTCGAGCTTTACCGCGAGTCGGATCTTGAATGGCCCATTGCCGCGAACAGCTCTGATTTCAAAGCCGGCATCACCGATAAATAGACTGGGTAGGCATTTCACAGACCGATTTCTGATCTAAGGACACTTAAGCTTCCGCCGATGTGGGGGTTGACAAGGAAGGACAATCTTTTCCTCGACGACAAGCCTTGACCAGCAGCTAGCGCTAGTCTCGCAACTCGCCCCATGAAGGGTTTCGTGAAGCCGCTTATTCAAATCTGAGCGCTGGCAGCGGCCTCTTGACATGACACGTTGGGTTGTGAGTTAGACGCGAGGCCGCGATGCACGTGAGTTGCCGCCCCTACGTGTAGCAGAGAATTCACAGCTCGTGGCGTCTGGAGAGATGAGACTCGTGACACGGATGCCTCCGAGCACGCTTCGTTGATCCCTAAGGGCTGTGATGCGTGCGCCATTATTACTCGGTCCGAAGTGCAACTGGGCAGTCAATTGCATCAACTCGCATCAGTCGGGAAATGGGTCCACGAGTCTCAGACAGATTTAGCAGGTCAACATATGTGGAGTCCCTCAAGCAGCAACATGCTCATCAGATAGAAATATGGGGAGGAATAGTCCATTCGAGGTCTCCGCTATAATATCTGCACTTACAATCAGACCGGGTGTCTCGTTCTGGGATCTCTAAGAAGTATTCGCAGAGTGATGGGTTCCTGTGAGATCCATGTGAACCCAGAGCTAAGCCTCTCAAATCCAGCAAACTAGGCACCGGCGACTGACAAAAGTAATAAATCTTGAACTGTCAAAGGAAAATGGAAACAGCAGTTGTTAATCAAACCCTTTTACTGTTTCTTTTTCCTTTTCTTTTTCTTTTTAAAAAAAGAAGACAACATAAGAAACAACAAATGTTTACTTTTGCTACTGTTGTCTCTGTCTTCCTCGTCGTCCTTGTCACCGCCATCATCGTCGTTGCTACTGTCATGGTCGCTTCTTCAATAACATCATTCTGCAGCTATTATCAACGTAACAATGAGTTATTAAAAGCCTCGAATACTGAATTAAGCTAGCTTGTGAGCAATTGACGTACTTTCCAGAAGAGTTCATAGCCCAAAAATTATGGTTTTGAGGTTGATGATGTCCGATTCGAATTTTGAAAGTCGTGGTGATGTGTGGCTGGAAAGATGGCGCAGTCCAGGTGTGAAGGAAATGTGAAGCTTCGCCCGATTCGAGAGCGGCGGGGGTCCTTGTCCTCCACTGTCCGGATCATTCAGCACCGGCACCCGCATGCGCCGCACGCTAAGGGAACTTGCGCGGGGTCTATTCAATCACAATCGTGTCTCGCTGGAACAATCAAACTGACCGAAATAGCAACAAATTTCATGAGCATCTTCATGAAATGCTTGACCTGGAATCTTCACTCAGAGTCGACTCACCACCTACTTCCACGCTGCGCACTCATATGAGCAGACACCAAAAACTGTGAGTTTAACACGGACCATTGTCCGCGTCGCGTGCTGATTGGATTCTCGTCGCAGTCAGCAAAATGTCGAAACAGCGCTCTTGTGGCCCAGAAGGCGCAGGGAGTGACGTTCCATCACAGCAGCCCGCAGAAAAACAGGCAGACGGCGCAAATGGCTCTGAGAATGTGGGCGGCGAGACCAGCGACAACTTCTCATTTCGGGCTGAACCACCGCAACAACTTGAAAATACGCCACACGTCAGAGTCACGCCCGAAGACATCAGAAATGCTCGAATGGCGAACCCAAGAGTTAGCTCGTTAACGGATGACCAATTAAGAGCTTTCTTGGTGCAAATTAAACAGCGCCAGTGGAACGCAATCAACCGGCAGCAATTGCAACACCAAGCAGAGAGAGACTGAAGTTAACATCCTTCGGCTAGCTTTTGATAGCGGGAACAGCAATATACATCCTCTTTGGAATAGTCTCCAATCTTGCAACTCTCCATAGATATACTCAAACCCTCCCACTGCTCCTCATATCGTCCTCGCGATCAGGCACCACTGATATACCGCATTGAGAACACGTGCACCCGGAAACATACATACCCAATGATCAATAGAGTTTTTCTATCTGCGAGGGTACCTTTCGCTATATGCGCCGACTTTATAAGCTACTCATATTATTGTTCTTAATTGCATTGTTACTATAATTGTTGTTATTGCTGTTGTTATCGTCATTGTCTTCGTCATTGTTACGATTATCTGATCATCACTATCCATTCAAATAGCAAAATTCAATTGTAATAGATCGCTGTGACAAGTAGCCGGCTTCCCAGATTTTGGTGAAGCGATACGTTTCTGGTTATCAAACTCATTGGACAGACGCACAGGTGAGGCATCGTTGAAAGACCTGGCCGTGCTGAAGAGCGTTTGATGCAAAAGCGGGTTTCATGGAACATTACTCAATATCACAATGTGAGTTTCTTAGGTCTGATTGAATCAGACAACACGAGGAGCTAATCACATTTTGCGTCTATCGTTGCTCTTCGATAAGAACTTGGAGAGACAATCCTAAACCAAAATCAGTCATCTTGCCACATCAGGACTAGACTCATGCGGCGTGATGACCAAGATTGTCAAGCCCACGTCACGGCATGATGAATCCCCGACGCGTCAAGGATCGTATCGCATCCTGCCAAAAGTTCCTCGCTTAATGTCAGGAACATTCAAAATGCAAACAGCATAAGATGATGGACTTCTTCCGCCAATTCGTCCGTGCGAACATCGAAATCGCCAATTCAACTGTTCTTCGACATGGGAAAGCGACCGATTGAGCCTGTGGTCAACAAGGCTCGACTGCCACGCATGCCAAAATGGCCAACTATTGCCATTGCTTGCACATTGGGAGTCGCGGTTGTCCAAATGACCAGTCTCCCCTTCCTGCCCTGGGTGCCTGCACAAAATGATTTGGACGGCATCGCATCTTACCCCATGAATAAGTCGAATAACGACACCTATTTTGATTGGGAAGCGGTTTCACCATCAAGAGATTTGGAATACGTTCCTTGCTATGGAAGGTTTCAATGCGCTAGGCTCCTTCTCCCAATGGACTGGACCGAACAAGAAGGAAACTGGCACACTCATGAAGTAGCCATCGCCATCATCAAACAGCCCGCTAATGTTTCCATTCTGGACCCCCGCTATGGTGGCGAGATCTTTCTCAACCCAGGTTCGTAATTGAATCTCACAACATTCTCCACCGGGCTGATGATTGCCAGGCGGCCCTGGAGTGCAGGGCGTAACCATGTTGACAGGCAAGCTCAACGATCACCTTGTCAATGCCATCAATGGCGAGGATCCAGGCGGCAAGGTCTTTGACCTTGTTTCTTTCGATCCCCGAGGCGTCGGCTTTTCAACTCCACGTATCTCGTGCTTCGACGATCTTATAGCTCGCCAGCTCTGGCATCAACTCGGAACGGCGTATGGAGATGTATCGGTCCAGTCATTTGATCTTTTGTGGGCGCGTGCGCGATCCCTGGAGAAGCTCTGCAATGCGGGGAATGCCAGGTCAGAAAAGGCTCTTTTCATGAGCACCGTCAGCACAGCCTTTGTGGCGCGTGACCTACTGGCGATGGTGGAAAAGAGTGGTGAAGCAAGAGAACAGAGGGCCCGAGAAGCGCTGAGGACGCTTCACGGTGGAGAAAAAGATTTCATGGTGCCGGAGTCTCTTCAATACCAACCAGGCGAGGAGCTTTTGCAATATTGGGTACGTTCACTCACTATCCAACTTCACTCTTCGGCTTGAAAAGATCATTTAACACTCTCACAGGGCTTTAGTTATGGAACCTTCCTAGGCGGAACCTTCGCCAGCCTGTATCCATCACGAGTGGGGAGGATGATAGTAGACGGTTGTGGCGAATGGGAAGATGAGGCTTCCGGAGAGTTCCTGGGCTTCCTGCTTGACACGGACAACGAATGGTCTGAGTTCTTCAGACTTTGCTATGCAGCAGGGCCTTATAAATGCGCGATCTACAACAAGGATGGCCCCAAGGCCATGCAGAAGTCTATCGCGGACCTGTTGGAGACCCTGCAGACCAATCCAATACCTGTCTACGAGGACGGTATGCCTTTTCCGGATCTCTTTACCAGGGATATCTTGGTTCAAGGCATATTTGGGGCACTTTACCGACCGTATCGAGACGGCACATGGGTCAAGCTGGCGGAGACACTCTCAGCACTCTTGAATGGTACTTTCCCCTCCGGAGCGATCGATATGCTGCCGTCCCGCAAGTTTCACGTATCGGTGGATGGTTGCAAGACCTCGGACTGTGTCACTGAAGGAATGAGCGAAGGCTTTTGGAGCGAGATCAATTACGGCATTTATTGCGCCGACGGGCTCGACTTCCGCAACCTCTCCAAGTCGGAGATGGCTGCTTGGGTTACCACCCTCCAGCAACAAAGCCCGTTATTCGGCAACATGTTCGCCACTACTTCGAAGCTGCCTTGTGTTGGGTATCCGGTCCGACCGAAATGGCGCTTTGGGGGTCCCTTCGGCGGCAAAACGAAAACCCCAATCCTATTCATCGGCAACACTTTTGATCCCGTGGCACCGCTCCAGGGCACTCGCAAGAACGTCGAACATTTCGAAGGGGCAAGATTGCTTCAGCAAGATTCAGTGGGACATTGTTCCATAAATGCCCCAAGCAAATGCACCGTCTCTTACGTCCGGAAGTATCTCGTCTCTGGCGAGTTACCTGAGGAAGGTACCATCTGTCCTGTAGACGGCTCTCCATTCGGCGAGGACGTATAAACATGAGTTTTGCTAGTCGGGCGGTGTTATTTGGCTATCCGGGCACTATTCACACACACACGTAAATCCGTAGCCTATTTCTAAGGTGACTATATTTCCTATTCTCGCTTTTATCGTTATTATTACCTGTCTAAAGAAAGACGATTATTATTACTATCGTTATTATTATGATTGTCGTCGTTATCGTCGTCGTCGTTATTATTATCCTTATTACTACTTCTATCGTTCTCTCTATATTCACGAATTATGGAGGACACTGCCCAGATAGCTAACTAACATTGCCCGACTAGCAAAACTCATAATCATTATTCAGTCGTCGCTCTTCATGGCATTTACTGCATTGCGTTGTTCGGGACACTCAATGTTTCGGTGTAATTGTAAACTCTGGGCAAGAAGACTAAATAGGAGAAGAGCAACTCGAGGCACATTGTGCCTTCAATCAGGACAAACTCTCTGAAGCAAAGATATGTTCACAAGCAATGCCGTCCAAGCTTTGTTGCTCAAGAGATAGTATTTGGTGTCGAATGGCTTCAGAGACACTGCGAGTACCACTGGTTCGAAGCGGTGCAGGTCGATCCCGACTCGCAGCAGGTGGCCCCAGTCCAACCAGAGCCGCCACACTGGCTCCATTTGGCAGCGCACTGAAATAAACAGGCATTAGCAACACGCAAATCATGAGACTATTATCGGGAGACTTACGCTTCCACCACCGCCACTGGGTGGAGGGTTGCTGGTGGGAGGCGGGCTGGTACTGCCGCCATCAGAGCCAACAGTGATTGACGCAGAGCCACTGCTGAAGTAGCCCTCCGTCGCAACAATCTGGTAGTCATGGGTACCGAGGTTCAATCCGACAGCAGCCCAGGCGTTGAAGTGAGTTCCGGTGTTGACAGTGCCGCCGGTTCGCTTGCTCTGGCGGACAGACCAGTACTGCTGAAAGGTCTTGGTGCCCTCGATGGACGGGGCGTTGGTTCGAGTGCTGACGTAGATGTCGTAGGTTCCGCCGTCGCTTGTGACGGAGCCCTTCCTCGTAGCACCGGAGGAGGGGTTGTAAGTTCCTGCGGTTTGAATTAGTGATGTTAGTGGGAGACTCGACAAAAGGGCTTATGCTGCAAAGGAACTCGCATATGTCCTCTTACCAAAGTTCTCGACGATATAGTACTTAGAGCCGTTAGTGACGAAGTACCAAGAGCTGTTACTTGTGGAATAATACCTCAATCAAGGGGTTTCTCGTCCAGCCATATACGGCGAGGTAACTGTTGCCGTTGGGGCTGTAGGTTCCTGAGTAGGTAATGGTTCTAAATGTTTGTTAATATCAAGACGTGAACAGCTCTCAAAGCTTATGGCGGCATACCTCGCACTGCCCGGGTTCCATCCCTTGCCACCGACAAAGTTTCCACCAGTCTGCCAAACAACAGAGTACGAGCCCCCGGCTCCATTAGTGTACGTCACTTGTGAGCCACCATCAGTCCACCAAGAGTAGTAGTATCCATTGTGAGTCCCGGTTGAGCTTGGTGTAGATTGACGCTTGATCAGGTCTCCAGGAAGAGCAAAGACTCCAACGGCGGTGGTAAGAGCCACCAAGAGAGAGGAGAAAGAGACCATGTTACAAAGTGCGCGTGGAAGTTGGCGTGGTGGAACAATGATTCTGTGTTTTCGGGGGAGGGGCTTCTCGCCTTTATATTTTCTCAATCCTATGTGAAGATGCCCTCAAACTTGGCATTTTCCACGATGTTGTGGCGTCTGACAAGGGCGCTTTCGTGTAACTCTCGGTGCTGAATGTGAAGCAGCTGCCTATGAGAGAAGGTGGAAGGAATTTTGATGCGCCACTTCATTTGGTTATACCATTCTGTTGGCTGCAGCTGGAAGTTTGGTTTAAGGATGTGTGGTTGCTTGGGTTGCATTATTTGAAGCATTGTGACCTTGAACATTCAGCCGGTACCTGGTCCTTGGCACGGAGCTGTTATGAAGGCTGGTGCTAGTGATCCATCGATGTGATCTATCTGGGAACCTGTTCTGAACACGACATAACCAATTACATCTACTTGCATTTCGTACCTTCGCTATAATTTGTCGTGATGTCGCTCACTCACGATCAGGCACCGTAGCCTCGAGATCAGTCTAGAAAACCTATACATAGCTGATGAATATAGGCGATTTTGACGAATCATCACTATACAGATGGCGTTCCACATCCGTCTGTCCGTGATCAATGTGGCTGGCAACGGCGGAGACGAGCCGCCAAAAGAGATTCGGAGGTTCCATCCCGCATAAGACTACCGATTTCTCCACACTTGGGCACACGTGCGACGACCAAAAGTTTGGTTCGTGCGAGTTTAGCCGCCGGTAGAATGCATAGAAGGTAGTATTCTCGCCATTCTTTCCCTTCGGGTTCGCGATTGCCTCACATATGGCAAATACCCGGCCCGGGCCACGCGACCATATAATAACTCGCGTGGCGCTCTTGGCATTTCCTCGTCTTCTCGGGTCCTGGCCAGACCTTTCGGTATTTTCGCAGACTCATGTCTTAATTGCGAGGATTCCTAAGAACGCTTCAGCTGACGCTATCAACTGAGGGGGTAGTCATACCTCAGAGGCGTCAGTCCCCAATTACTCAGCAATGATGAGCGCTTGTCGACCTTCAGCCGCTGACTGGTTTCTTTGTGGTACTGCGTCGAGACAAGTCTCAAGATGACAGCGCCTTATCTTCCAAGGTCAGCCGAGGCAGCCGGCCATTACGGGAACAAAGGTGGGTCAGGCTCCGACCCGCGAACCGGAGCAGGCGGTGGTGGCCTATCATAACGCAAGGCATCATCAACAATCAGAGGGCACTCATCTTAATGTCTACAAGCAGTACTTTTGTGCATAGGAATTCTATATAAGGACATTGTGAATTCATCAGCCAGGAATATAGAGTAGTCCTTCTGACTTCCGAGTGATTCAGCAACAGGCAGAGAAATACTTGCCTACGCTATATGTCACAGGCGATTTCGCATATACTTCTGTGTTTTCTCCCCCACGTACAAGCAGACATTCCCAACACAAGATTATCATGAAATCTACGCTAATCGGAGCTTCATTAATCAAACAATTCGTCATCCAAAGCTTCTGCTCATTTTTAACTCATAATCACATTAGACAATTCTGCTACCTTGGACCCTCAATACCACGCCAGCTTACATGCACATGTATTTCATCGGCATTAGGTTTCCGACAATTGAAGACTCGAATTTTTCGACAAACGCCATGGAGGAGATTCGTACTTGGCATCGGCATTAGGTTTCCGATAAAGACTAGAATCTTCATGATGAACGCCATTGAGAAGACCAAGCACTGAATATCGGCATGTTGCCTGGCTTTGCAAGCTTCCGACCCCATCTACTCATATACAGGGAAGCCAACCCGTCTCGGTTGACGAGACACGGATATTTGCCTTCATCGGAAAACAAAATTCCAAAGCAGGTGAAAATCCCCGAAATGGTGACTTATGACGAAAGCCGTCTAGGGGTTCTCTGTTTCACATCTACAGATGGCAGCTGATTCCGGTAGCTGAGCAGAGTCCCGGATTATTTTTGCCTTCCTGGGCGCGTTTACTGATCGAATAATGTGAAGCTGCCGGCTAACCGTGTGTCGTAGTTTCTTTTGGGTAACTGGAGTGCGAGCGCAACTGGTCGTTACGGAATCCATGCCTAAGCTGGTCAAGGTAGGCAGTAAATGCGCGACGCTAAGAGCAATGACTCGGGTCACCAGCCCGTAGAAGTCGCAAACTCAGTGGGGAAACCAGTAAATGTGCCATTTCCCCAGATGAACCCCTGCTAATTTACCCCGCGATCACTTGCTTGATCTCCGCCAACCTTCCCCGGCTTACCCCCACGAATCCATTCTCACGTCTCCCGCACATCCACAGTTGCAGAAAGAACATCATGATGGCCCTGTCTCTGTCCAGTCAGAGCCTACATTTTGTCAATTCGGTGGGTCTGCCATGGACTTCAGGAGAGCCTCCTCAAGGCTGTTGGTATATGCTGGGCCAATCATAAACTCAGATATGGTTCGGACTTGCGCATCAAGACTGCCGTCCGTCGGGTTTCTCCCCGCCCGCTAGCGTCAGCTTGACATTGCGTATTTGCCCTGTTATTGACAAGATGAACCTTGCTGCCGAAGACTTGAACCTGAAAGACATGAGAACATTCCATGCGGTCGGACTACATAAGAAGCTCGGACATCTCACCCTCTTATCAGGAATCGCTTCTCACCAACCTCACAACACATTCAGTCCTTTTCTACCACCCACTCTTACTTCCACCTCTTGCTTACACCTGCGATCATCAGTCGTTCAACATGGGTGTTGTCAACAAAGACGACGAGGCCCCCAGCCCAGGGGTCCAACACATCGAACAGGATGCTGCTGTCGCCGACGCAATCAAGGCTGTTGAGCATCGTGATCTTGAGCGTATTGAAGAGACTCAGCCTGGTGCTTTCGTTTGGCTCTGTGCCGCAGCAACTGCCATTGGCGGCATGCTCTTTGGTTATGACACCGGTGTCATCTCCGGAGTTCTGGTCGTCATCGGAACAGATCTGGGTGGGAAAGAGCTCACTCATTCCGAGAAAGAGCTTGTCACCGCGTTGACTGCCGCTGGTGCTCTTCTAGGAGCAATCTTTGCCGGTCTCACGGCAGACAAGCTCGGCCGAAAACCCTCTATCTGGTTCGCCAGTGTTCTGTTTACGCTCGGAGCTGTGATTCAGTCAGCGTCGTTCTCTGTCGCCCAGATGGCCGTAGGACGTCTTGTTATTGGTCTTGGGGTTGGCTCAGCATCTATGGTACGTCTAATTCCCGTTATTGACTAGCAAACCAAGTCATCTGACATCGGAGTTACTCAGATCGTGCCACTATACATCGCCGAGATATCACCTGCAAGGTTCCGAGGCCGTATGATTTCAGTCGACATGATATTCCTCGGCAGCGGCTCGGTTCTTGCCTATGCTTTTGATGCTGCCTTCTACAAGACACCTCATGGATGGCGCTACATGATAGCAATCGGAGGCATTCCTTCTATCGTGCTAGGAATCCTCCTTTTCTGGTGCCCCGAGTCGCCTCGTCAGTTGATGTTCCACGGAAAGCGAGAAGAGTGCGTTCGCGTCCTCCGAAGAATCTACCCCAACGGGACCGAAGACGAAATCGCCGATAAAATGACTTCCATCGAACGTGGAGTCAACCAAGCTAAGGCCCTAAATGAGGAGATTTCTCTTCGGAAATCTCTCACAAGTATTTTCACTATCCCAGCCAATTTGAGGGCAGCTATTTGCGCTTGCGGACTGATGCTATTTCAACAATTTTGCGGTTTTAACACGTTGGTCAGTACCCTATTGGTCACTTCGATGCACCGAGAAGCTAACAAGACGTTAGATGTACTACTCCAGTACCCTGTTTCAGATCGTGGGCTTCTCCAACCCCATTGCGGTTGGCACCGTTGTAGCTGGAACGAACTGGATCTTCACCGTTCTATCTATCTTTCTTATCGATCGAGTTGGACGTCGCAGACTCTTGCTCTGGACAATGTGGGGAATGCCTGTTTGCCTGGCCATCGCAGCCATCGCTTTCCACTGGATTCCTCTGGACCTCAACACTTTGGAGCTCAAGACCCAGGAAGTCGGTTGGCCAGCAATTCTAGTCTTGGTGTCAATGATCATGTTCGTGGCGTTTTACGCCGCTGGCTTGGGCTGTGTCCCTTGGCAGGCCAACGAGTTTCTCCCCATGGAGGTCCGAGCGAGTGGCACAATGATGATCAAGTAAGCTTCTCATGATGGACATGTGTTAAAACATGCGCTGACGGCTGTATAGCATTTTCAACTGGGGACCAAACATTATTGTCTCTTCCACATTCCTGTCTATGATGCGAGGCATGACACCATCTGGCACCTTCGGGTTCTACGCTGGCCTGTCATTCCTCGGCTGGGTGTTTGTGATTTTCTGCTTCCCTGAAGCTGCCAATATGACCTTGGAGGAGATTCGTGTTGTCTTTGAGCATGGCTTCGGTGTCAGATATGCTGAGGAATGGAGGAAACAGAGAAAGCTGGACTTGCAGGCAAGAAGGGAGGAGGCCAACGTTTAGAAACTGTTAGCAACTGATTTATTTTCATATCACCGCCCTTTAAAGGTTTATTTAGCACAGGAGACTTTCTCTATGAAATATAATAAAGATGGTGACGCAGACGGCGCCAAGACCCTAAAGGTCGATCTGCGTTTTACTGAAGCTTGAAATCCCTCAGATCATTGGTTTGCGACTCAGTAATGTGTCGGGTGTACTCAACCAATCCGCCCAAGAAATTAAGCATTTCTGTTCATTCATGTCAGCGTCTACTATGTCTTTGGAACATTGATGTCGAGGGAGTTGCTTACCTTTGGGTTTTCCGGGGATGTTGGTACCCATGTACTCAGACTGGGTCTGTGGCAAGAGGGTGGCGTCTCCAATGTTGTTAACAAGTTGTCTCCAAGCTTGTTCAGCCTCCTGATTAGGTTCGATATAAGTCTTGCCGTGCTCGCGCAGGAGAACCAACGTATCCCGAATCCAATTGCCCTGGAGCTCTGCGCAAGTAGGCCCATTGCAGAAAGACGTAGGCCCTTGCGGCCCATAGATGAAGAAGGCGTTTGGAAATTCCGATGTCATCATCCCGAGGTGAGTGGTGGTACCCTTGGCCCACTTCTCCTTCAACGATTGCCCCTTCGCGCCCTTGATGTCGATGGCGAGAATGCCTCCAGTCACCGAGTCGAAGCCAGTTGCCAAGATGAGGACGTCAAACTTGCGGAGCTCTCCATCAGCAGTGAAGACGCCGTCCGGAACAACCTCGGCGATGAGGTTTGCCTTGGTGTCAATCAAGATGACATTGTCGCGATTGTAGACTTCGTAGTACCGCTGTTCAAGGGTAGCCCGTTTGGTTCCAAAATAGTACGGCGGCTTTGCTGGCGCCAGCAGGTCTTGCATCTCTGGCTTGTGCACCCTCTCTAAAACCTTGCTGCGCCAGAACTCATACGCATGCTGGTTTGCTTCCTTGTTTCTGATGACATCTTGGTAGGTGCCGAGCCAAAACGAAAGTCCACCCTTAGCCCAAATCTTCTCGAAGAATGCCTGCCGTTCTTCCGCCGTGGCATCAGCACAGGTCGCGGGATTGAATTCGAAGTCGAGGCCCGCGAAGGTCTTCTTACGAAGATCGTAAAGAGCCTGGTAGGTCTCCTTTTTCTGGTCTTCTTCGGAAAGGGGCGTTTGGCGCATCGGAAGGGCGTAGGTAGGGCTGCGTTGGAAGACTGTCAGGTGTTCAACCTCAGGAGCAATCTCCTGGATGACCTGAAGTCCACTGGAGCCATTGCCGACGATGCCGACTCGTTTTCCCTTGAAGTCAATGCCTCCCTGAGGCCACTTGGAGGTGTGGCAGCATATGCCGGCGAACGAATCCAACCCCTTGAAGTCAGGAATGTTAGGCTTCGCCGCAAACCCAGTGCAAAGGATGAAGAATCGGGATCGGAACACAGTCTGGTCCTTGGTAATAATGGTCCACTGGTTCCCGCTTTGGTCGAACTCAGCGCTGACGACACGAGTATTGAATCGCACATCCTTCTTAAGATGGAGCTTAGATTCGACATGGTTGAAGTAGTTGCGGATCTCATCGCGACCTGGATACTTCTCGGACCAAGTCCACGGTCTCCAGATTTCCTCCTCGGAGAACTCGTACAGAGGAACAGGCGTGTCGACACGAGCTCCAGCATAGCAGTTCCAGTACCAGACACCGCCTAGATCGGCCGCATCATCTAGAACGAGTGTCTTGAAGCCGGCTTTGCGCAGCTGGTCAAGGGCGTAACATCCTGCAAAGCCAGCACCCACGATGATCGCGTCGTACTCGGGAGAAGGGAGAGAACCCATTGTGAGATTTTCAGGTAGGATTGGAAAGAGACGAAGAATTCTTAATAATCGACTGTTGTCTGTAAATCTAATGGTTTAAGACGAGGAAAAGATGTTTGCCGCTGGAGTCCTTATAGTACCTAGCTTAGTCCCTGATTCCTTCACACGGTCAGGCATCTCTCTCATTAGTGCGATTTGGTACATCATAGGCTTCACAGCGATCCAACGGTTAACCAGCCCCTTCTCCTTCACTCCACGCCATCGTGAATATGAATACGTGTACACGGACGGACTATTTCGGTTTCGGGCATGGTTAATGGCGAAAAACAAGGATAAAAGCTTAAAGCTGGTCATTCAACTATGAAGAAAACAAGGACATGGCCCATTGTGACGATGTCGGTCTGGAGTATGTTGACGGTGCTGCTGTTTTCTCGGTGCGATTCCCACTCAAAAATTATGGCTCTATCATGGCTTCAAGAAAATGGCGGATGCAATGGGCGGATGCAATGGGCGGCAGGCACTGCGCGGCATTTGGAAATTCGTCCGGATCAGGGGCAATTGCCCAAAATCAGTCCGAGACCCAGTATCAGCCCATATGTAAGGGCCAATCATCGTTCTTAAGATCCACGACTGAGTGGATGCGAGCAGGGTGGCGACCTCTTTGAAGAATCTCACCATGTCCATTTCTATTCCGGTCCAGATGTCTTCAAATCTTCGGCTTTGGTTCAAATGAGGTCAAAGGACATTTTAAACTATTGGATGTGGTTCGCAAGATGGCAGGATACTGATATTAATGTTGAAGCGTTCAGCAATACCTACCTTGATTTGCGCTGTATCAGGGGTGCAAAGAAGAGGCCCAATGCCTGTGACCGTGTGAGTGGCGCCGGGGATAGCCCCACGACGGGCCGGTGAAAACCCACCTGTCTACGTTTCGCGGAGTTGGACATAGCTGGGCTCTTGACTTCATTCATGAACCAGCCCGACCTTCTGATTGTAGTCACCTCTATCATGACATTGAATCTTAGTGACTGGGAAGAGCCAGGGAGTTCACCCAGTGGCACCGCACATGAAGTCGAACTATCGGATCTCAGCTGCAGATCTTGCAAAAGGTGTGGCTCCACCCTGCTATCGTGACTCAGGGAGCGTCCATGTGCTGATCAGGCCTAACTGGCCCGCAGAAAGAAAGCCAAATGGTGAGTTACTGATTCGAAAACGGCACAGGCTTATGTATGCTAATGGCGGTTTGCAGCGACCGTTCTTTGCCTCGTTGCCTGCTTTGCGAAAAGACTTCTCGCGCATGCATCTACCCGTCTACGCGACTGAAGCCGGGACCTAAGCTAGGTATGGTCACCGTTCTAAAGTGCCTGTCTTCTAAGAACTGACAAATGCGTAAAAAGGCTCACGGAATCGCAAGCGCCAACGAACTTCCGACGAGGCCGTCCACATCAGCCTGGGTACACCGGCCGTTCCCTGTCAAGGCACACCAACGGAGCAATTCAGCAACCCACCTGCAGTAGTTGAGTCGCAAGGTTTCGACCCTCCTGCGAAAGCTTGTGATCACCAAAACGGCTTCTTGCTACCCCGTTCTACGGGCCAAGACGAGAACATACGCCCCGGCTCCTCCCACGTTTCTGACACCAGATTCGTCAGTGCCATCAGCCTCTCTGCCCTAGTCCACCCTTCTCATGAAGCAAACGTGACACCTCTTTCAAGGGGTCCCTCACCGACAAATGGCGGTTTCTTCGTTAGACTTGCGGAGACCCAGAACGTTCTCATGCAGGTCTGCGAATCACTTGGGTTATCGGTCGAGTCACTGCAACTGCTGTGCGTCATGAAAATCGTCGACTATTCGTTCAAGTTCCGGCTTGCTGACAATGCTCTTAGCACCAATCTGTATTTCGAAAATATGACAGCGTTCTCTCTTTTCCATCAACCATCTTTTGGGGACAAGATTCAGGCCATCCCAAACACTCTTCATCTGAGTGCCTTGATGTCGTCTATGTTCTCCATCTCGGCACGCTTCGCTGATGACGAGACTCTACCTCTCGCCGAAGCACAGTGTAGCTCATCTCACGCATATTTCCATGGCCTGGCCAGGAAACTCATTGATCAAGCTATCGACGAGTATGACGACGACCCACCACCACTCTGTCTTCTTCAAGCATTGATATTGTGCACCTTCTACGAACTCACAAGGGGCGTTCGTGGTCGTGCATGGCGCATGGTAGGCACATGTGTTAGGGTAGCATATGAACTCAGACTTCATCTGGTTGACAGCATGGCACCGACGACCCCGCCGTTGACCACGGCAGACCTGAACCAGTGGTCAGCTATGGAAGAAAGACGGCGCAGCTGGTGGGCCATCTGGGAAATGGACGTATTCGCCTCAACGGTGCGCCGCTGCCCCACTGCTATCGGTCAGGACCTCAACGAAACGTATCTTCCTATACCCGACAATATGTGGTTCAAGAATACATTTCAGCCAAGCTGTCTACTTGACCCCAACCCGACGGAGAGGTCAAGAAAGCTGGCTCTGTCGGGTAATGATAGCAGCGCTGCATGGTTTATCACTATCAACTCCATCATGCGGAATGCGCAGGTATTAGCCCAAGGCAACCTGCATAGTATACTTTCGGACCTTGCGCCGGGAGACGACTTTCACTCTCTCAAACGATACTTTCACGGATCCTTTCGTAGGAGACAGTCCGCCGAAGACACCCGACAACTGTCTATGTTGCTGAAGGCTCTCCAGCAAACCGTTGCTGACTTACCGCAACGGCTTGCTTACAAGGGTACTCAACTTGGTTTTGGGTCTTCGACACCTGCGTTCGCAAACAATAAAACTCAAGCAGTTTCTGATAGAAAGTTGGATGCCGCGCAACATTCAATCTTTCTCGCAACCCAGCTGGCGCGGTTCATGATTTATCATCACTATGCTTTTAGTGAAGTATTGCTTGGTACGATATTCTCAGAATCTGGCAGTTCTTCCCCGTCTTTAGGGTGGACTGCTACACCTAGAGACCCAAAGGAGAGGCTTTCTCACTCGGAAGGGCTACGTAACTGTCTCGAGGCATCTGATGACATTTACGCCATTATCTGCCGCTCATCAGATACACACGTCAAATGGACTAGCCCCTTCTTAGCGAGTACGGTATGGCTAGCGGCTTCTCTACAGATTCTACGCAAGGTCTTCGCTTCGTCAATCTGCGATGAAATGTCTGAGCAGAAAGTCATGCTGCTCCGTAAGACATACCAGAGTTATACGGATGTATGGGATACCCCGCAAAGTCTACTACAAAACCTTGACTCGTTGGAGCAACGATTGATGCGAAAGAAATCGGAGATGGCTGCCATGGAAGCGCAACATACAGCGGACTCCACGTCGGGTGAATGGACGCATCCAGCTGCCTGGACGTCATCGCGCGAAGATATCTGCAGTTCGTCTGCTGATCAGGGGACAATGGGACTCGGTATGCTGTCGATGTCATCTCAGCATGATCCCAGCATGTCTGCTTCGAGTCATGACGGGAACATTGACCACCTGGCTTTTGCGAATGCCTCGTACGGAAACTCGCAAATGCCGAATTTGAACACGTCAGATGGCTTCAACGGATTCTCTGAAGCTGATCAAGAGTTGAGCTTTTTCATATCTTCACTGATTGGATAGGAATCATGTTTGGTACCTGAATCCTCTACACACTTCTTCAGTCTATGACACTAAACGAGTGATGATCTGCTGTAACTCCGAATTTGTGAAGTCACTGTTTGGGCTTCGCTTCTCTCTGCAG
Source organism: Colletotrichum sp. SAR 10_71 (assembly GCA_025327135.1). NCBI lineage: Eukaryota > Fungi > Ascomycota > Sordariomycetes > Glomerellales > Glomerellaceae > Colletotrichum > Colletotrichum sp. SAR 10_71. The sequence goes on from JAKMWS010000082.1 coordinate 18,385, forward strand.
ACTTCTTTCTCCCATCTCGGCTGTCGTTTTGTCAAACGTCTTGAGGCAATTCAGAGAGTTTTGCTATCACGGCGGATATTCCTAGCTATCCGTACGGGTAGGGGGCATAGACGACCATCGGGACGACAGGGACGACAGGGACGAAAAAGTTAGCAATGATAATAGCAACAATAGCGAAGACAGTATTAACAGTAATAATAGAGTAGAATTGTTAATAAACTATGAGATAATCTAATGATTGTCCGTCTAGTAAGTTAGAAGTACCAGCCCTGATAGTAAGACTTATTCAGAGACCCGGCTTCAGCAGACTTTCGAATGTCTCTTCTGCGTGTTTTTCTGCGTCGAACTCAAGGATCCATTCTTCTCTGGGCAATGCAATACTCTGCGGGCTCTCTTTCACCTTATTCCAATCTGTCTTGTGCCAAAGATCGCGGGTTGATAGTCCGGTTTGCTGCACCGCTTTCACACGCTCATACCTGTTCTCTGCGTATCAGCTGATGATTAACATTGTCGAGTTGGGCGCATAACTTACCGCATCTCTTGGTACGTCTTGAGAGCTGTGGGAATCTTGTCTTTGCCAGCGCGTCTCAAGCAAATGGCGATCGTCACACCGTCCTCCATTGCTTGCGTGGCTCCTTGGACACTCGTTGGAAGAAATGGATGTACTGCATCCCCGAGCAGTGCAATTCTGCCGCCGCTACTGACCCAGTTTGGCAAGGCATCCCGATAGACCAGCTTCCAGTCAACCAGTGACGGCGTCTTCTCTACGATCACCTTGCAAAGCGGGTCCCAACCTTCCAGCGCTTTGAACACATCCTCCAGCTTCCCAGGGAGCGACCACGACTCGTCAATATCGTACCCGTCTTTGTGTGTCAGCACCCAAGAGGCGTCTTTGCCGCCTTTGATAGTCGAGAACAGGAAGTGGGCGTCCGGTCCGATCCAACCGTTGAATGTGTCGCCGTTCTCGCAAAACTCCCTTGTTCGGGGGTCTGCGAGTAGGGCATCGGCAGAGAACCTAAGAATTTAAATCAGTGTACTTGACCACTTGCTCTGATGAGATGACGTCTTACCACGCCCGCCATACCGCGTAGCCACTGCTTACTGGCTTTTCCTTGTGTTTAAGGACAAGTTCTCTCGCTTTAGACCGAACACCGTCGGCTGCAATGACCACATCGGCATCGATCTGATCTGTCATTTAGCATAACAAATTCATCATGACACATGATACCTATCACGCTGGAATCGGGGATTATTGAGACGAACCTTCCTGCCGTCCTGAAGTTGAATACCAGCGCCCCCTTGACTTTCAAAGTAATCAACGACCGGCTCTCCCAGATGAATGGGAATCTTCAACTCGTCTCGCGCGTAATTGAAAACAACCTCATGAAGCTCGCCTCTGTGGCCATTCAGAACCGGCGCCTCGGGATCGGGAGGTGGTCGTCTTTGAGTCAGAACTACTTCTCCAGTATCCCACTTGTGGATTCTAAAGCCGTAGTTTTCGAGGTTTATGCTCAAAGGACGTAGTCTTGAAACGACATCGCCATTGGACCACCGATGAAAGATCCGACCGGCATTTGGTCCAAAGGAGATGATGTCTCCGAGTTGCTTCAGTTCCGGGAACGATTCGTAAACCACGACATCGTGACCTTGCCGGTGACACTCGATTGCTGCGGTCAAGCCACCGAAGCCAGCACCGACGATAATTACTTTGATCCCGCTGCTGTGCCTTGGTGGGGTAGACATGATGAAAGACTTCTGACTCCAAACGAGTAAGGATGCTTAGGAGAGATAGGAAGTTGATGCCGAGGAAGTCCGGACTTTCAGGTGGTGCTGTAAATCAAGACAGTATCGACATTCAAGTGACCTCGGGTGATGAAGGGAATTTTGTCACAAACTTTGCCAGCCGGAAAAGAAGAAAAGCATTTGCCGCGAAACACGATTTATCCCCAAACATCTGCCGTGGGGTTCCTTCTCGAGACGTTGCACCCCGCGTTTAACAATTTACCCCACATGAGCCAGCCCTTTGCTCTGATAATGTCTTCCGACCATTATTCGAACGGCTACCCGCGTGGTGGAGGCGCTCGCTTGCATCAATGGCAAGCTTGTTGGCGCTTGCTAACCAGTCACTCTGCCGTGCCACGTCTTGGGGTGCGATGCAACATCATCACCTGTTCCCATGCTAGCTGCACTGATCCCTGCCTGTCTTTGTCGGTTCTCCGCGTGGGTCTAAAGCCACCATGTTACCCTCCGCACTTTTGAAAGCTCTGAATAAGCACACGGGTCGAGGCAGCGGAAGGTAAAATGACAGAAAGGCCCGAAATACGACGCCAGGGGTCGCGATGGCGGCAGTCTGCCGTGTTGGCGTTTTCTTAAGTAGTTCGACGCCCCTTGGAAACAACGTCTCCCCACATTCGGCTTCCAAAGTTCTCCTTCCTTCTCCGTCTGAACTTTCGCTCTCCACATTGTAACTCGTTCTGAAATGAGAGAACGCCGTCCTGATGGCATTCGTGCCAATTGGAGGTGTTTCGTTGCGTGCGGAATGGTAGTGCTATCTCCATTCCAATATGGAGTTGATTTTGGAATCATCGGTGGCTTACAGGCCATGCCTGGGTTCCTTCAGGTGTGTATTTCGACCATTATTTACTACAGGCCTTGGCGAATTGCTGACATGGTTTCGAATGATAGGTCTATGGCTACGAAGACCCCAAAACATCCATCGGATGGAATATTTCCACCACCCGACAGCAGCTGATCTCTTCTCTCATGACCCTCGGCGCCTTCATCAGCTCCATGCTCGCAGGAGCGATCGCCTCAAAATTGAGTCGAAAGATGTGTCTGTGGCTTTCGTGTGTGCTCTGTGTAGTGGCCAACATCATTATGATGACGACAACACACATTGGAGCGCTCTACGTTGGTCGTCTGCTCATCGGCTTGGGCAATGGTGGCTTCATGACGTTTTCGCAGCTTTACATCCAAGAGACTAGCCCGGCAAAGTATCGTGGACTATTCATGACCGGCTTCCAGTTCTGTGTCACCATTGTGAAGATCACCCTTTCCTCGATGCCAGCAGGGACTGATTGAATACGCAGGGAACTCTCCTCGGTACCATCATAGACTGGGCAACCGCTCAACGCCCCGACAAGTCGGCCTATTTGATACCTTTAGGAGTGGTATATGCTGTTCCCGTTGTCATCGCTGCTAGCCTCTTCTTCATCCCTGAGTCACCCCGATGGCTTATTATGAGAGATCGGATTGATGAAGGAAGGAAAGCTCTCGTGTGGCTCAGACCTAACGGTGTTGATGTTGAGGACGAGGTCAACGAGATTCGAGGTGCAGTGCTTGAGGATTTTGAGACGAAGAAGTCGGTGACATTCTGGGACATGTTCAAAGATCCAATCGACAGGAGGCGGACCATCATATCCATCTGCGCAGTATGCTTGCAGGGTGCCTCAGGGTCAATGTTCATTATCGGTAAGAACCCGTCTGAGCACTTCCATCGTTTGAAGACTAACAGACCCAAGCCTATAAGGCATACTTCTTCACCATCGCCAGAGTTGAGCACCCTTTCGCCATGACCAACGTTTTGTCAACGTGTGGCCTTCTAGCAATTATCGCAAATGCGCTGGTCGTGGTGCGCTACGGTCGTCGTCGGGTCTTCCTCCTGGCCGGACTTGTGCTATCCGGCTGCTTTCAGCTGATCATGGCAATCACGTTTGACAAACATCCGAACACGGTCTCGACTGGAAACTTGCTGGTTGCGATATCGTGTTTGTTCATGATAGCCTACAACGTAAGCTCCAATCAAATTTTTCATGCCCACCAGTACTAACATAAACTGCTCCAGGGGATGATTGCGCCATACTCCTGGATGGTCGCCGGCGAAGCTCCGTCTCAACGCCTCCGTAGCTATACTTTAGGCGTCGCATCGGCTGCCGGATACTTTCTCGCCTGGCTCATAACCTTCACTGCACCGTACTTCATCAACCCAAGCGCCCTCAACTGGGGTCCAAGATATGGATATATCTGGTTCCCTTCATGCATCATCTCGGCTGTTTGGACGTATTTCTACATCCCAGAGCTTAAGGGAAGAACACTGGAGGAGATTAACCAGATGGTAAGACCTTATTCTTGCCTGCCGCATGAAATTTCGTTTTTTTCTAATCACCACGCTATTTTAGTTCCATGCACGCTTGTCGGCCAGAAAGTTCCGTCAGTTCCAAAGCGCCACTTTATCACGGAAGACCAGCCAGTCCAAGGCGGATTTCGAAGGTATCAAAGTCGAAATGCTCGACAGGGCATGATCTGTGTCACATAAGACCGGCAGGAGTATCTGTTGCATAGGGCGCTGCTGCTTTAAGGAGTCAGGGCCGTGACTTGGCCGGTCAACCTTGAAGCCCAAAAGAAATCATAGTGATCGAAATTCTCCAGAAAGGAAAATAATTTTGAATTGTTGCTTTTGTTAATTTCTTGCATGTTCCGAGTATCGATGTGTCGCAAGATCCTCCGGAGCATGCCCCATATTGGTGAGAGTTTGCTAACTCGTGGAAGCTTGAAAAAGGTTCGTTGGAATGCAAGCCGTCATCCCTCTCGCAACCTCGGCCCACATTGATTTCGCACTCAAGTGCTTCCCCCCTCCAACATCCATCCTCAATTGAGCTCGTACGTCTGACCGACGCAACATTTTACTGTCGGTTAGACAAGCGGGAGACCGAGATCTAATCATCGCGTCCCCCACACTTATCATCTTGGCGCTGTGTTACCCCTCCCGCTGCACCTGCAGCGAACCGCATCTAGAGTCGGATTGAAAGCAGGGTTTCGTCATCACGCCATGCTCAGCGGTGATGATCAATACAACAGCCGCCGATAACGCACAACACAACGCGATAATAACCGGCTGGGTCCCAACTCACTCGAGAAACCTCCCCGGATTCAAGCTGCACGCAACAGCTCAATTCATTCAGGTCCGCATCATGAAGACCCTCACGCTCGCCAGTCTTATCTTCTCGTTAGCGGCTTCATCGGCCCGGGCTGCATCGTACACCGAGGCCCTTCTCGCGCTGCACAAGTCCCTCGTCGAGGTCGACTCAACCTCCAATGCCGAAGCGCCCGGAACGGACGTCCTGAAGACGTACCTCGAGAACAACTTCACCGTCGAATTGCAGACTGTCACTGCTGGCCGCCAGAACGTCTACGCGTACTCTGGTAGCTCCCGCGAGGCTCGCGTTCTGCTTACCTCACATTACGACACCGTGCCGCCGTACATTCCGTACTCTCGCAACGGCGACGAGATCCGAGGCCGTGGAACGTCCGATGCGAAGGGCAGTATCGCCGCTCAGGTCACCGCTGTGGAGGGCCTTCTCGCGAGCGGTGAGATCAGCGAAGGAGATGTCTCCCTCCTGTTCGTAGTCGGAGAGGAGGTCGGCGGCGACGGGATGAAAGCGGCCAACAACCTCAACCTTACGTGGGAGGCCGTTGTCTTTGGCGAACCGACGGAGAACCAGCTCGTACGGGCGCACAAGGGTGTCCTCGGGCTCAACATCACAGCTTCTGGAATCGCTGGACATTCCGGGTATCCTGAGCAGGGTCGCAACGCGATTGATCTTCTCGTCCGCTCTTTGGGGGGAATCATCGGCGCCGAGTTGCCGTCGTCCGAGGAATTTGGCAACACGACTTTGAATGTCGGTGTGATTGAGGGCGGAATCGCGAGCAACGTCATCCCGGAGAATGCTACTGCGAGAGCGTCTATTCGGGTTGCCGTCGATGATATTGACAGCATCAAGGATGTCATCAGCAAGGCAGCGTATGCCGCTACGCCAGAACATGTCAGCCTCTCTTTCAACACAGGCGGGAAGCCTGTCAGCTTGGACTATGATGTGGAAGGTAAATTGCAACTTTTTCAAGACATGACTGGATAATTCGCTAACATTTTCAGGCTTCAATACAACCATTGCGAACTATTACACGGACGTTCCGTATCTTGAAGGCGATCATAAGAAATATCTGTATGGTCCTGGCACCATTCTTGTGGCGCATTCGAATGATGAGCGAATCAACGTCTCGGATTTGGAAGGTGCTGTCGAAGGATATAAGAAGCTCATTCTCGAGTCTTTGAAGTAGAGAAGTCTAAGATGCGTTGGGTTCGAGTTCCTGGCATCCATCGTAATAATAACACAATTGCATAACTGCATTCTCTTGTGCAACTCGATTATTGTGCATTCATCAAGCATCTTTTATGACGACGGAAGCCTTGACGGTCGTCCTCCGTGTAGAACGTTGAGCCGTTACCTTGACCGTTGCCCCTGCTTGGCATCCGTTTCACCGCAGCTGACGTCACCACACGTGATCCGACACGTACCACCCCACCACCCCGCACCTCAGCTCGGTCGGTGCAGCTCAGTCAGCTCAGCTCACACACTCAGCACGCAGGAGCTCACCCCGGCTGCCTCACAGCTCTGCCTCACCAGCGCGAAGTACAAGTTGGGCATAGCACGCCAGCCCCTTTCGCTGCGACATCACCCGCCAGACCACCACCGACCGTCCTTACCACATTCCCTTCTCTTCCGACTGCAGCCATGTCTCCCATCCCTGACGTCGTCTTCGAGAAGATCGACAAGTACGTCGACTCGCTCGCACCCCAGATCCAACCCCGCATCACCTCCGAGCTCGAGATTTTCCAGAACAAGACCATCGACAGCCTCGAGGACCAGGTCATTGACGCCTTCCGCTCGCTCTTCAACAAGGACAAGGATCCCAGCGGTGCCCGGAGCTTGAATGACTCGCCTCCGGACTCCTACGGCGGCCAGTCCCTGCCCTTCGCCGACGAGATCGCAAAGCTCACCCAGAGCTTCAGCAAGATCACCGATGGCGCCGGAGATGACCTGAGGGAGATTTTCGACTTGACCGAAGGCCGTGGGGGAGGAGGTGGTGAGACCCAGTCTCGTGGCATCGACCACACCGATTCGTTCTCTCGCGGTGCAAAGGGCTTCCTCTCAGCTGCCATCAACGCGGTGCAGGACCACATCGGAGACGACAGGCAGGGCGGAGGCAACAAGTTCGAGCTCGACGGACTTCTTGGAGTGCTAAGCAACACGGTCAAGGATGCTGCGCGCAACCCCGAGGAGAAGGCTCGCCTCATCAGCCCCGAGATCAAGGAGAAGGTCGGCGCGAAGCTGAGGGACCAGCATGCGCCCATCGCCGAGCAGTTCACCCGCATCGCACTGGATCACATCAAGCGCTGGCTTCGCGGCAACACGAGCACGCGAGACCTCGGCGACGGTATGAAGGGTGAAGTTGAGGACCAAGTGAAGGATCTGGTCAAGGGCATCGGTGGTTTATTCGGAAAGAAGCACTCTTCCGGCGAGGGTGCTTCCCGAGGCCTCGGTGACCGCGACGGTGAGGAAGGCGGAAGCGGAAGTGGCTTCTCCAGGGTCATCAGCGACAAGCTGAGCACAGGTCTTGCCAAGGTTCACAGAGAGGTCCGTCTGGAGTTCCGCAACATCCTCGGAGGTATCGAGAAGCAGCTCTTCGAGCTCCTGCCCGACCAGTTCCAGCGGCCATTGGAGAAGATCCTTGGCGGCAACCCCTTCGACTCACAGCTCGACCGCGAGGCTGGAGGCTCGACAGACCGTGGCTTTGGAGACGACATCAAGGTGAAGCTGGTCAGCAAGATCCGCGGCCTGATCCGCAAAGTTCAGGAGACACTGCGTGAGAGCATCTTGGGCGTCGTCAACGGAGGTCACCGCAAGTTCGAGCGCGAGAGCTGGGTGTTCGTGCAGAACATGGTCGAGACCAAGGTGCAGAAGTATCTTCCTAATGTGAAGATCAACGTGCCGGATGACATTGGAAACGAGGGTGTCAGCGTCGGATCCCCGAACGTGCAGCTTGGTGGCGGCAACCAGCCCGTTCCTCCTGCGCAGGGCAACTACCCTCCTCCGCCCTCGCACCACGATTCGGGTGGCCAGCAGCAGGGATACAACCCCGGCAACTACCAGCAGCAGCAACACCAAGAATACCGGCCCGACCAGTACCAACAACAGCAGCATCAGGAGTACCGCCCTGACCAGTATCAGCAGCACCAGGGATACCAATCCGAGCAGCACCACTCTGGTCAGCAGAACTACGGAGGCCAGAATCAGGGACATGGGGGAAATCAGAGCTACGGAGGAAACCAGGGCTACTATGGCGGCAACCAAGGATACGACCAGAACCAAGGCCACGGCCAGAATCCAGATTACGGACAGAACCCTCGGTACTAGAATGACTAGGGCTATGAAAATGGTGACGGCGACGAGGATTGATACCTGCGGGCGGAATCAAGCATGTTTGACTAGCAAGCTTAACCTCTACGAATAACGATGAACGAGCAATCATGAGCTCCATTGATGTGTATTCCTAAGTTAACTTGTGACTCCTGCTTTCTCCAACGCTTCCTCTGTCTTCTTCTCCAGCTGTATCCCAACAAGCACATCAAGCAGCCTCACAAACTTCCCCCTATCATCTTCAACGCTTTTCGCCAACTCCTGCGCCCCATCTCCCTCCTCAATCAACCCAAACTTGACCGCAACCTCCAACGCCCTCTGATCAGCATACGGAAATACCTCTTCCCAATCGCCCTGCACCCGCCTCAAAAAGATCCCCGCCCCCGTCGGCCCAACCCCCTTAATCCCATCCGTCAAGATCTTCTCGACCTTCTTCTGCGCCTCCTCCACACTCTTCAAATCCTTGATCTGCGCCCGTAACCCCTCCATCTGCTCCAAATTCCCATCCTCCTCTCCCTCACCAGAAATCCCCCTCACGCCTTCCACAAGATCCCCCAGCTGCGCCGCCGACTTCTCCTTATGCTGCGTCCTCGCCTCCCACATCACCTTCCTTCGCCCCTCGAATCCCGCCTCATCCACATCCTTGAGCGTGCGTAGCCCAAACGGCTCGTTCAGCAGCGTGTTGATCGTGCGCAGGCCAAGGCGGTGCGAGATGGGCTTGCTGAGCAACAGGGCCGCGACGAGGTTCTGGAAGGGCGTGAGGCTGGAGTCCGGGTAGGTGAGCTTCGGCAGCTCCTCATCATCATCCTTGGGCTTCTTCTTTCCAGCGTCTTCGGGGGGAGGCGTCTTTTGGGGGCGGGCGGTGGAGTCCCAGTCGACCTCGCCGTGGCCGGGGGGCAGGGAGGGGAAGGCGAGGGAGAAGGCTTCGTCGCTTAAGAGCCATTCTATGGTGTTCTTGAAGTTTGAGGATTTCTTTGGCTTTTTGGTGTCTGGTTCAGAGGCTGAGGTGTCTTTTTTGACGTCGGTTTCGGAGGCCTTGCGCTTTGTGCCGGGTTCAGGGGACGCGGCTTCAGCGTCTGAGGACTCATCCTTTGTGGTCTTTTTCGGGGTCATAGTGAGATCGAACGCGAATATTGTACTTGGAGATAAGAAAAATTGGTTGTGAGCATCAACTTGGGTGAGGCAGGAAAACTCATATATGCTTCGTTTTTCAGTGATGGAGTTGAGGTGAAAGCCGCATGATGTCATGGATCGAGGCGGTCTGTGTGCATGTCAGAACTGAGCGTGTAACGTCATGGCATACAACGGTGCGCTAGAAGAAAAAGAAAAGACTAGCGTGAGTTCCTGATTTGGAAAGACTCTTTGCATGGTTCTTGTGGAAAGACCTATGGGTCAGGGCACTTTCCAATGTGTCAAGAAATATACCGGGCATCAATTGCAACGCTAGAGTCATCACGATGCTAAGGCAAGACAATTCAAAAGTACGACGATAAGAAACAGAAATTCGGGCCACGAAGATCCAAGATGACGAAGACCGATGACGATGAAAAAACAACGAGTCAAACGCAAGCATGCGAGAAAATTCTGTTCTTCTTTTCTCGAGTAGCCATAATTTCCTAGTGCTCGTTCCCGCCGGATCAAAACCTCATCCCTTGATAATCATCCCAAGCTGTGCCCAGAAAGAGCCATCCCAAACGTGCCTGCCTTCTCAACGCGTAAACCCAAGTTTCCTCCGCGGTGATCAGATCTCAGCCTCAGCAGCACCATCACCAGCCTCCTGCTTGACAGGCTCCTCCAGCTGAACAGCCTCATCCTCAACGTCCTCCTCAACCTTGGCCTTGGCCTTCGCCTTGCTGACGCGGGGCTTCTTCTTGGACGGAGTCTCCTGCTCCTGGGCGTCGCCTTCCTCTTCGTCAGAGGGCGCCTTCTTCTTGGGGGTGCGCTTGGCGCGGGGCTTCTTGGTGGGGGTGCCGTCCTCGTTGGTGGTGGCAGCACCAGCAGCACCGGCGAACCAGCTGTGCTTGGTGATGGCGGCAGCGAGGCGGACGCGAGCGGAGTTGCCGCTGGCGGAGCCCAGCTTCTCGGCGAGGGCGTCGTGGTCGACGGCGGGACGGGGGATGAGCTCCAAGAGGGCGGCCATGAGCTTGATTTCGGACTCGGAGAAGTTGTGGGTAGGGGCAGCGCCGGCCTCGGGGGTCTTCTTGGGAGGCATCGTGGCTGGCAGGCGTTAGTATGTGAGTTGAGAAGGCGCGCGGATGAGGGTGTTTGGAAAAAGGACCAGGCATGGAAAAGGGACGAAAGAGAAGAGATGATCTTTTCTTACTTACTTGTGATTGGAAGTAATAAGTTGTTGTGTAAGTGTTGTACAGGTAGAGCAAGAAGCAAGGTGGTGTGAGTAGATGGTGAGTTGTTGAGGAGAAGAAGAAATTGAGTTGGGCGGGTTCAGTTGGGCGGATATTTGTAGTTGATCGAGTAGGAGGCAAGAGAAAGATAGATCTGGGAAGGAGGTTCTTGAAAATGAAAGACCTGAGCCTTCTTTATTCGATTTGAGTCCTCGGGGACGACAGTGGAAGCCTGAGGTTAGCTTTTGTGCACTAGTTGCTGCCGAGGGGAAACGTCAGGCTACCTCTTGCTACCTGTTCCTTCCAACCACTTCGCTTTGAGGGGGAGTCTGGCGTTTTTGATGCCTTCCCGGTTATATTGGATGTGATTGATGGTTCGGATACATAGGAGCCAGTTGACTGTTCTTACACCTTGCTTACCACGTTGTTGCACATTCACTTTGGATCTGAGTGATGCATGAGGGAACCATTGTGATAAAATATGAGCGGCTGGTTTTCACATCAAAGCCGGTTAAAGATTTGGTAATGTTCAAGACATCTGATCCTTTATTCAATATCATTAGCTCATCAAGTTCGTTCAGCTAGAAGCCAACGTGAGCAATCATAGGACTAGCCTGAGTGAACATTGAAAGGGAGTGCCTAGAGATGCCGGGAATCATCTATGAAACACTCAGACCTTACTTGGAGAAACCCAGGCGAAAGGGAAGCACAGACAAAGGGCGTCGATTAATACAAGGTAAGGAAGGTATAAAGACATTGTGATAGGCACACCTGCCTAGAACTCTAGGCAACCATCAGTCCAACTCCTAGTTTGTGAGGAAATCAACGCCGATCTTGACTCCGAGGCTTCAGACAAAGCTGTCAGTGCGACTTACGGACAGCGGGTGCTGTGAAAGCTATGCTGTGTCATTCTAGATTGCTTTTTAACCATGTAGTAAGTATTATGAGCATGGACACCGTAAAGTAAGATGAATGCTCATTGCGTAATCAAGAATGAGTGTGAAACACACAACTCGAGTTGCAAGGCATCCATTATTATCATACTACAGCTGAGCAAGGTCTCATCAGCTACTTTCATTATCGAAGCAGTTTTTCGAAAAGAGGAGATCCGGTTTATATTTAATATAATGAGAACCGTTTCTGTGTTCTTGGCCTTCGGCGGCGCTATGAACGCTCTGTTTTGGAAAAGCTACACCAGCTTAAAAACCTGACTTTGTACCACAAACCTTTGTTCAGGCTTCGACGCCGCAGCTTCAAAGCACGTCAACGATCTCGACCCATTGAACCGATACAAGGCCTCTGAGTCCATACTCTTTCGCCGGATTGGCCTTGAAAAAACTAGCACCCGCCACGGAAGCAGAAACACCAAACGTCATGATGTTGTCCTGCTCCGATCTTATACGATTGTACAGTGTCGAAGCAACTTCCACCTTGACCACATTGTCGGCGCCTGCAGGGTTCAGATATTTCACCACTACATCAGGCGAGCTGTTGACGTCGAAGATGACTTTGTCGCTATTCACCCATAGTATCACGGCGTCGGTGATGGCGCCTAGGTGAAGACGAGCGCCCAAGCGCTGGTCCGCAACGGATGAGAAAGGGGTTCGGAAGGTGGTCTCGTAGTCTGCCGTGCCGCTCGTGTCACCTAATTTTACGGGGTCCATGTCCTTCCAGGGGGCGAGCCGGGTGTCGGGGAACCGGTGCGGTGTGATCGCGGTTTCCATTGAAAAGGAGTCGTTGTCGCTGCGCCAGTCGTTGACTGTGATGTTCCATGCATCGAGGTTTGTTGCTTCTGGCAGCTGAGAGGCGGTGAAGGTTAGGGTTTGGCCGGTGGCGAGGGTTACTGTTGCGGTGCCGGGTCCGAGGTGCGCTGTGATGCGGGTGTTGTTTGTCGCGGTGGTCGCATTGGCATCTTGGGTGGCAGTGTAGAGGAGGGCTTCGAGGGGGCCGGAGATGGATGTTATGTGAGTGCGAGGTGGGCGAGGCAGGATGAATGTGCCGTTTTCATCGCTTGCATCTGAGGTCTGATTGAAGAAGGCGAGGATGGTGGTGTGGTTGGCAGCGAGCGTCACCGGCACGACGATGTTGTTATCCTCGATGGTGTACTGTAGAAGCGGCGATACCGTCCCAGTCCAGGCGTCCAGAGTGTAGGGCGTCCTGCCAGCCACATCAAGGAAGCTGATGTTAGCAGTCGTGGTGTTTCCGCCGTCATTGTAAAGAAACGCAATTCGCGCATCTTCTGTGCTCCGCGAGAATGTATACCACTTCTCGACAGCGTTGTCTTGCGGAAACGAAACCCGAGGCCGGATATTGAGGGCAGCGAGAGTAGCAGGTAACTCCTCCGCGGACGCAAGCACAGTAACACCCTCCATGGCAAGAGCATTTGCCATAATCTCTGGAACAGAGGCGGCTCCATCGACACCAACACTCTGGAAGTCCGTGCTTCCAATAACAAAGGTCGACAGCCCTGCTTCCGCGAACGCCTTTGCTTGCGCCGCCATCTCCGGCGTCAACTTTGTCTGGTCGGCAAAGATGAGGGCTTTGTACGCTGGTCCATCCGGCGCGAGGACCCCCCCTCGCCGACAATGGCGTTTGAGGAAGAGAAGCTCGCAGGCCCGAGGTAGTCGTACGTGAAACCCAACTTTTCAAGGTTATCACTGTCTGGTCATAGACGACCTTGGCGAACGGTGCCGCGTACTGATAGAACGCAAGATCGACCCTCGCGGTACCGATTTGGCTGATAAACTGGTTCCTTGCAACATACGCCATCGCATCCGCCGTGAACCCTGCGCCGTCCTCCCCGTTGTGTCGACTCCTCCAAGCCGGCATCCTCGTCCCCCACATGTCCGTAAACGTGTACGAGAAGACGGTATACCCAGGCTACGTCGTCTGTGCGTAGACGCCCGAGTAGGCGTACCCGTGGAAGACGTTCATGCTCAACCCTCCCGCGAGACCGCGGCAGACGGTGCGGAGGAGGTCTTGAATGGTTTGAGTGTAGGATGCGCCGTTGACGGCGCCGGCTTCGGAGGAGATGACGGAGTTGCGAGCCATGTGGGCTGGGCCGGAGAGGTGGCGGTAGAGGGAAGGCGAGTCGTTGAAGCCGAGCGATTCACCTTCGGGTGCATTGACGAGGGAATTGAGTCGAGCTGGTGGTGTGATGTGAGTTAGCTGAGTTTGGCAGTAATAAGTGTGTAGTTCCGGGTGGAGGTAGACTCACCATGTTCAGTGGCAGGTTGTAAGCTGGCTGATTGGAGTACTCCAGCCCGTTCGTGGGCCCATTCCGACGTTGCGCGAATGTATTTCTCGTATCCGTGTTGGAGAGTGAGGCGATAGTCGTCGTTGCAGCGCGAGACTAGGGTGTTGTTGTCCTGCGTGAGGAAGGATTCGCCGTAGGGGAGGTTCTGCGCTGCCCAGTAGTTTTCGCGCTGGATGAGGAAGGGGAGGCAAGTTGCGATGTCGTATCCTCTTTGTGTGCGAAAGCTGTCGGCGAAGTCGTGCGTCCACCAGAGGGCTGTGTCCATTTCCATGCTGTCTTCCCAGGCTTGAATGTTCAGATGTTAGCAACAGCTTCTGGCTTTTATGGGGTTGAAGTCCACATGCCATATTTCCTCACGCGAGCGAGGAGCTTTTTATCCTCCTCTTCAGGGATGATATACTCGTCAAAGAAGTCCGTCAACTTCTTCGCCCCCGCGGCGCTGAAGTGGTCTGTGACCCAGGACCCGTTCTGCAATGAGGAACGGAGTGACGATGAAGCTTCTTGCCCAAGGTAGATGGGGGCAAACAACCGGCTCCACACCCCCGCGGCCTCGTCCTCCCACTAGGTCGTTCTGTTGGCTGAGGTGTTTGTCTACAAATCTACTTCTTTTTCGATTCATCATCCTGTCGTCCTCCTACACTATCCAGCTTTGACCGTCGGGGAGCCAACAAATCTCAATACAGGGCTGGACTCAAAGATTTCAGGCACCGCGAGGGTCAACGTGTAGCCTTTAAGTAGAGCGACCGACTTAGCATGCAATTTAAGCTACCAAAAAGCTTCAAGCCTAGGTTCGGAGTGAGATGGGGACAAGACACGACGCTCGAAGGAGGAGAAACAACGCTCTGACCAGTGGCCAGAAGGAAGATTTTGTGTTCTTCCCTATTCCATATTGGGGGCAAAAGGAAGCAGATATGATTCAGTGCATCAACCGGTGCGGGCGACAGCTACATGGCTCCTCCCAGGATCAACTCGCCCCGTGCGCGTCGCCGGGTGCCGCAAATATGACAGAAGTGAAGCGGACTAGGGCGGCACGGAGTGGAGTGCGGGGAACTCATCCTGACATTTGGCATGGACGGAGTACGAGCGTATCAGAACGCGGAAGTTACCATCATGAGTTCAACCCATACGTGTCTCCTTTTCAAAAACTCTCAGGCGTTGGTCGACATCCCTGATGAACTGACGATAGGGTTAAGCCTCTGATTCCGAGTCCATCTACCCATGACAATTGATTGAGGCCGGCCCCGAGGAGTGAGTTGTGGCCTGGGGAAGACAAAGTTTGAACGCGCAAGCAAGCGGGCTACTTGCATCCGATCTTCTAGCCTATATAGATAGATGGCCGCTGTTACCGAACAATTTGTCGACTGCATCAGCAATCGACGATGATAAGTTCCAGAACATGTTGTTGATCAAGAGATTTTCCGCCCAATCAGCACAGGCTCGTGTGCTGTACCTGTGCTGTCTCAGTTGCGTCGTTGTTTTGGTGTTTTTCTTCAGTTACAGCTTGTTCCCACACCTTCACTTGCGCGCTCTCCACATCGCAGGCAGCCAGTCAAAGACCGCAGCCCACTTCCTAGCTCCATTCGTTCCCGAGGGTTTAGGACGACCCGCTGAAGATGACCTGTGGTTTGCCAGACCCGGCGGAGGTTCAAAGTCGAGGCCGAACGGAAAAGGCCAACCGACATACGCCATTATCATGCCCACTTACGTGCGTCTCATGAACCCCCATGATATGGTACGCGCTTGTGCAATGGGTGCTGATCAGTTGTTAAACAGACAAAACACCTACCCTACGTCGTCGACTTCCTCCAGTCTTACATGTGCCTCTGCACCGACCACCAAGAAGTCGATATCCACCTCATCGTGTCCGATTCTAAGGAGGTGAAGGCTTTCCAAGATGCTATTGATAGCCTAAAACGTTGCGGCGAGAGGTTTAGTATATTCCCTACGCCGAGGGTGAATATTAAAGGACCGAAGCCTAAGATTAATATCACAAACTTTTACGATATCGTCCCGGACGCCTTCCGTTCGATGATTAAAGGAAACATTAGCGCCGGCGATACGTCTGCCCTCCTGAATGAACGCGGGAGATACCAGTATCAGACAATCAAGAAGATGTCAGCGGCGATAGAGCTTGAGTACGACTGGGGTCTATGGCTTGATTCGGAGGCAGTTGTCGTACAGCCGTTTAGCATGCGGGAAGTGTTTGATAGCTACATCAAGACACCGACGGTTTGGAGATCCAAGAACTCGAGGACTGATTTTATGGTCTCCTTGATCACTGGATCGGCTAATGTTCTTGGCCGGGATATCGAGTCTTTTGGCAAGGCTTTGTGGAACTTGGAGAGGTAAGGCTGTAAGTTCGTTCCGCGTTGCCCGTCGCTAACCGTGTCTGTCCAGTGTCCAGTGGATGTTGGAGAAAGAAGTAGTTAACGACCTCGTTCAGTCCGTGGAGAAAGCACACAAACAAGACTTTTGGACGGTCTGGGCAACGCGAGGCAGCCCGTTCGAGATCAACCTGTACAACTTACACATCCAAGCAAGGAAGTTAGAGTCCAACGATCCGCTCTTCACCAAGTACCAAGTAGTGGAAACGGAGCGGGAGATGGACAGATTCGGCATGGGTAAGTCATGATTATCCAAACCATACAAGCACAAATCCTCTGAACAATGTGTTTCAACCTAATCAGACGCTGCGAAACCGATCATAGATCAAATAGTACTCACTGGCATATTCGAGACAAGTTACCTACTTCTAAAAGCCACGGAGGCCGTCCCTGGGTTCTCGCGAATGATGCGACATTACGGCCAGCGGCTTTTGCGCTTTGACGATCTCGATGTCGCGCCGCCTGAGGTTATTGACCGGTTTCTGTTGGATACGCCGATAAACATCTTGTGCGTGGGAGGACCGCCGTTACACAACTGGTGGCAAGAGCGAAACAAGACACTTTAGATAGCGATTTACTCTAATGAAAAGCTAAGACCCGTTTAGTTCGGACTTCCTGTTCTTCGTGGCTCTCTGGCAACTCGCGTATTTTCTATTATTGCTACGATTGCAATCGTACAGCCCCGCATTTGTTATGTCGTAGATGTGATATTGAGACGGACATGGTCATTCTCCGTATCGAGTAGAAAAGTCTGCACTATGCCCAAACCTGTGGCGAAGATCTCGATCCGCGGCAAGCTACGTCAGCGAGTGTCTTATGCTGCCAGCCACGCCAGCTCCACTCTTCTTTTGGGGGGCTCCAGCTCTAGCATATTATACCGAGGATCTCGCCCTCGGCGGTAGTGTGGACAGCCAGTCGAGAATGATGCCGTTATGCAGCATTGGTGGGATGGCTTCAATTGTCGTGTTCTTCGTTGTTGTTGCCGTTTTTGGTAGTTGGTATTGGTTGTCGTTGTTGTTGCTTGTCGTGGAGAACATTAGATCTGACTGACGCATGAGGGAACCTTTGTGAGAGTACAAGAGGTTTATTTTCACATCAAAGCCGTTTGAAGATCTGGAAATATTCAAGGCATCTAGCTGGCCCTCCATTCAATGCCATTGTCTCATCGAGTTCGTTCAACTGGCAAAAATCTCTAGCCTCTTCTAGTTCACTCTGAAGGATATCATCTGAACACATGTCTCAGTTTATCAGACACTAGAAACCTCAATTAGTAACCATCAATAAAGAGAAGCATATATTGTACTTACGCTGTAGTAAGGAAGTTCAGTTGTCCATAAGTAAACCCTGCAGCCTCCCTTATTATCTGTGAGACACTAATAGAAGTGAAGTTAGTTAGGTCTTACTGCAGTGTTTACATAGGCAAACTTACCTCCCATCCTCCGTTGTTTTTAAACCCAGGCTCCGACCCTGTTCTCCAGACCAAGTGCTGGTTAGACTCGCATGGGCTGGCGGCAGTCTGTCTTGCCTCAACCAGAGGAGCTGCATCTGTGGGGGCAGCACTTCCAGTGACAGCAAGTGAAGTAAGTGCGATAACTGTGTAGAGGAACTGCATTATTGAGGGTTGAAATGTATGTTGTGTAGATATATTGTGGTTCGACGCTGGTTGGAGTGATTCAACAAGCAGGTCGGTCGAGTGGGAAGGAACATCACTTTATATCTACTTCAATTCAGCTTAAGATGCTGAGAAGATTCTAAGAGGTTAGCATGAACCTTTATCTCGATATGAATATGGTAAAAGTATAAATAATAGGCTTCATGTCCTAGATCTATAAATACTGGGTAAAGCGCCTGCAAAGCTTTCGCTAAAGGCAGGGATATGTAGATAATAAACACATATTGAACTCTGCATCATACGTGAATGTTCTTGCCTATGAAATCTGTTAGTTTAATGCTGGTGGGCGATGGGCCCTAACGGAGTAGCCCGGTGGGATCCTTCCTCCCTTCTAACTAATAGGAAAAGTAGCCCGGTGGGATATTCTGACATAAATTAAACACCTGAGTCAGAAGTCCGTCTGATTAAATGTTTTGGGGTTTCATCTGACAAAAAGCCTCGTCCGTCCCATACTCTTCCTCTACACAGAATGTTTATCATTTGTCCGCCCGAATTCCTGCACGCGAGTTATTGCCAACTATATCACGAGAGCCCGGCTGGCCAGGTGGTTCATTCTCCGCTGTTAGCCGGCCCACACTCCCGGACCATGCACGGCACGGAAGAGTTCTCAGCACCACTAACTACCTACCTACTATCGACGATCCCGAGAACTTAAATTTTGTCCCACAATGTTTCTGCAGTTGGTTCCAGGTATGTACAACAAATCGCTTGAAAAGGTGTGTGCGGAAAAAGACGGTTCGAGTCCCATCGTATCTACCGTAGGCCCTGCGTTCAGCAGTAGTAGCAGCAAACAGTTGGGAAGCTCCTGTCGGAAAATTCCTGGTGGAAAGCGCCCGCTGATATAAAGCCTCTCACTGAATGCGTCCCGTTCACAAGAGTTGTGTGCGATTGTCTGCTAGACTTAACTGCGGCGGCACCAGTAGCACCCGTAAGCGTTAGACAATCTCTCCTGGAGAAACGATAATGCACTACTTTGTGGATCAACAGGTCGTCTCATCAGCCTACCAGGACATCCATCGCCAGATGAATACAGGAAAATGGGTCATTCGGAAAGACGCGTTGCGAGTGTTGTGACGAGCATGTCGTTTAGCAGGCTTGGAGAGCAAAAGACAGTTTGATAGAATGGACGCTTGTCATGGGTGCGACTACACAGATACTGTTCCTGTAATGGCATTGGAATCAGAAACAGGCCAACTTAGGAAATGTGACTCCTGCGTAGTTGGGATTCGTCTGACTCTTGACACCGTATATATGGGAGTGAGTAATAATCAAGGGGAATGAGATACCTTACAAGATGAGCGAGCTGGCTAGGTAACTATATCTTCCCACCTTAATCATTCTGCTGCATTTTTCTTATACCACAACAATGACCTCGCAGAACAAAGACGCTCAATTGAACTTAACAGTCTAGGCTATTAACCTCGTACGCTGCCGACATTTGTGACGGGAGGTCTGCTAACAGCCTTTCTAAGCCAAACTCTAGGCTGTACTCTTCCCGGACTCGCCCCAGCTGGGAGAATATGTCTCTGAGCGATCTGCCGTAGCCCTCGTGGGGTTTGAGACTATTGCGGAGACGCTCGTGACTTGTGTCATGCGTGAAGGACTGGTGGAGTGTGGCGCTGAACGCAGCGGCACCACTCGTGTGTCGTTCATTGCCACACTTGAAGAAGAAATAGCAGACGGTACACTTTCAGACGATAGTCGACAGTCGGCCCTTATCGACCACTGATCAGGGACCGCGCTAAAACGGACTGTCTATAGCCGAGGTTGGCAGAGACCCTAAGGAACGCGGAGCCGGCCATATCGCGCCGCTCACGAGGTCCGCCCGGTCACGGACCTTGTTGTCCTCTGAGAACCACCTGCATGTGCCCCGGAGCCTCTGTGGGTTTAAGTTCTGATTGTCCTTGTAGCCCTATGCGAGGTCGTGAAGCAGCTGGCGCTCCTTTCGATTCTCGTATGTGTCTCGTGCCTGCATACGGACCTCTTCAAGGATGAGCCGAATCCTAGCAAGGAGCTCTTGCGATCTGGTCATCTCCTCCAACTGACAGACATACTGCTTCTGAACCTTTGTTGTTGTTTCAGAGAAATGTGGCACTTGCATTTCTCGCACCAATTTTCAACATTCTTTGATCAGCCCACCCAGTGATCTTCAAGTTTTAGTCGGCCGCGAGACGGCTGTAGAAAAGAGAGGTGGCAAGTTATCACGCCTTGGCATTCGAATATAAGGGAGTAGAGCTCGGCGGCTTTGCGGAAAGGTTTCTGGGGATTGCGGGCGGAAGAATCGTTGACCGAAGACTGTCGAGATTTTGCTTGTAGAAGCTCGAAAACAGCTGCAGGTGGCTGATGGAGGTGAACTCATCGAGCACAGCCTCGTGATGCGTCATGCCGGGTACAGGAAGCTAGGGGATTTCGGCGCAATGCAGTCTTTAGAACATAGGACTGCGTACCGGAAGCAATATGGACAAACCCAACCAGGCTAGCGCTGCAAAAGGCTGTGTGCTAAGAGACTGTTTGATGATGTTGTCAGTCCCCAGAAGGAACTTGATCTTCTTCTCGGCACGCTTCCGGACTTTGATGTCCTTGCCAAGGAAGAAAAGACGCCATTGATTTTCCTCGCGGTTGTCGACGAGCAGCTGCACGCAGTATCGTTTGATTTGAGGTCTCTTTGGTAGTCTGCAATTAGATCCTGCTCTCTTCTCCGGAGGATCTTGTACCATCGCCGACACAGGTCTTGGGACTTGACGTATTTTTCGTCCATCATTGGGATCTTCCGAGCGGCGGTTCTGGTGAGATGGCCTGTTGCGGGCGTCGGCGGCGGCGATAACTCAACAGTCTAGCTTCGGAGACTCCCGCCTGGGTGTTCCAACGGCGCCCTTAGGTTTGCAGAAGAGCCGGCGCCAAAAAAAAAACAAGTTACTCAAATTTTATAGCTATGGGGTAGGTATAAAATATTCGTTCGCAGGAGATATGGCTATGGAAAGTCTTTACCACCATTTTCAATATGCAGTAGCTGAGATTGTCAACATGTTGCTCTACGCTTACGCAGCCAACGGAAACATCAGCGCGCGTCGTCGATATGGTAACCGGTTCGTACGGGTCTCAGTGAGCCTGATAAATAGGCGGAATGTGACTGCCTTCCAGTGGAAGTTAGATGCTCTAAATATAGCGCGGCGCGAACAGCTGTTTCTATGCGTGCTTTGCCGCATGGTTGAATGCTATCTTAAGACTCATCAAGCCCACTCGATTGAGCTTGATTTTCACATCAAATGGAGCCTTTTGAAGATCTGGAAACATTTCAGGCACCTCATCTTCCATCCCATACCATCGGCTCATCAAATATGTTCGACTAGCAAACCTGAGCAATTGTAGGACTCGCCTGGCCCAACATTGAAAGCGACCTAGAAATGTAAGGAAAGGCCTATGGAAGACTCAGATCACAATGGGAGAAACTGAAGCTGAACAAAAAAACAATGTGACAAAGGGCGTCCGTCGAACAGCATTAAGTAGTTGGAGATTGCTGTTGACAGACTTAACTGGGACTCTAGACAACGCATTTTGAACTACACAGTAAAACTCAGCCATCTGTCTTCATCCTGGGTGGTGAGAAATCAGCTAGTCTTATAAGAGGTATTTGCGTGTCTTCACAAGAGACAATCTAAGTTGCCTGGAAGCTGACGCTCGATCCTCAGGGTTTCTTTCACCAACACCATGTTGTGTGGATGATTCCCGCGCCTGCAGACCGCCCGCCATCGATGCCTCACAATTCCACCAACAGCCTCTGTCCAGCACATACGACCATACCTTCCAGAAAACACGGGATCCCGTCCGCTCTCCCATAGTCAAGCTGGAAAGGGCCGGACTAGTACTCAGGTCGGTGACGACTGGGGAATCCCCGGTGTTGTATGTTATTTTTATTTTGCACCTACATGTCTTTTGAACTTCTGACTTCCCGGTAAGACCAGTCCAAGTGTGAACAGTCCTCGAAGGCTGAGCTGAGGGTTGTGATTACATGAGTTTGGAGAGCCGGCAAGAAGTGCAAAGACTTACAACACAATAGACAGGAAGTCCAGTCAGTGTACACACCGCACGAAGTTGTTTACTAGACTAATAGAGCTTTTAGTTTCAATTACCCGACTCCATTTTGCTTCAAACTTTATCAAATGGGAAGTTCTTTCTCGTGTTCTCAAGAGAAAACTCTTCCTAGTAAAGCTTGAAGGTATCAACAGGCACTGACCAACACAGCAATTCCCGCCGGGCTGGCGAGGCCCGCTTTAGAAACTTTCGGTTATTTTTGGACACCCAAGTCCCCCGATGCCGGTAATCCGTTGGTGTTAAGGCTGCCCCTGGTGCGGCTTAGCGCGCTTGAGTCGGACTTTTTCAACGTCGACAGCGTCCGTGATTGGGATCTTCGGCGACCTACCGAGAGCGGTTGTTTGTATTACTCTTTCAAGATTTTCGCGAGATTATGCTGCAGGTTTGATGCAGACATGATCCCATCACAATCCTATCACATTCTGAGGCACAGTGTTGCATTGCGAAAAATCGCTAACCTTGTGGTTATGAGAAAGAAAATGTGGTATTGATTACAGTCTTGTGTCACTGAGACAAATTCTAAAAAGATTTACATGAAACTCCTCGACCCAACACCTTACAATCCAACAGCAGAGCGGATGGAGTCGATGAGGATGTTCTTGTAGTCACCGCCAGCCTCCCACATGGCGAAGCCAGCCATGCCGGCGCCGGTGAGGTACTTGCCCTTGGCAGTCAGGGACTCCGTGTTGTCGTAGGAAACCCAGACCTGAGCGGTCTCGTTGTACATGAAGGGGGTCATGCTGCAGTTGTCGAAGCCGGTGGCGATGCCCTGGAGCGGCTTGCCAGCCTCGTCGAGGAACTTGGCCTCGGTGATCAGACTCCAGAAGGTGTAGGTGCCGGAGGGGGGCGAGGCGTTGCCGCACTCGTCGACGCGCGGGTCGTCGTCCCAGCTGCTGCCCTGGAAGCGGTTGGAGCTGTTCTGGGCGGGATAGGCGTTCAGCGTGTTGCTGCCGGAGAAGGCGCTGGTGGTGTTGACAGAGAAGCCGTGGCCGTAGGCGCCGACGGCGAGGACGAGCTTGTTGGCGGGGATGCCGGCGTTGATCCACTTCTCGACGCCCTCCTTGGCGCCGCCCTGGTTGTTGCGGGAGTCGCAGGTGTAGGCGAGGGGAGCGTTGGGTCCGCCGGTGGCGGCCCAGGCGCCGTAGATGTCGTAGGCCATGATCATGAGGTAGTCGAGCTCCTTGGCGAAGCCGGAGAGCGTGCCGTTGACGCTGCTGACGCCGGTGGCATCGTACCAGGGGAACAGGCTAGTGGCGGCGGTCAGGTAGAGCTGCTTGGACTGCTTCTGGCGGAGCTCCTGGAGGAAGGACAGGAAGTTGGCGGTGTCGTCCTTGTTGATGGCGTTGCAGCCGAGACCCTGGCGGTTGGGGTACTCCCAGTCGAAGTCGAGACCGTCGAGGTTGTACTGTAGACTGTTAGTGACTGTCGCATGCTATTGAGATATCGCATCTCTTACCTTCTCGACGAGGTCAAGGCAGGTCTTGACGAAAGCAGTGCGGTTCTCCGCGCTGCCGAAGGCGGTGCTGAACCAACGGCTGCCGGTCCAGCCTCCAATGGAAACCAGGGCCTTGACGTTGTTCTTCTTGGCCTCCGAAACGAAGACGGGAAGCTGGTCGGGAGCCGACTTGGTCAAGTTGAGGCTGCCGTCCTCGGAGGTCTCGGCGAAGGCGTACTTGGCGTCGGTGTACTTCTCCCACGGCATCTGGCTCACGGCGAAGCCGCGGTTGGCGTGGTATCCGGCAAAGTACGTCGAGGCGACGAGGCCGGAGGAAGTGTTGGCGGCGCACGCGGCGCTGGCGCACACGGCCAGGACGGCCGCGAGCGACGCCTTTGTGAGTCTAGCGAACGACATTATTTATCACGAATCACACCGATAGGAAAGAAAAAAGTGAATGTAAAAGAGTGTGATGGTGGTGTGGTGAGACCGAATCATCTCAACGCTGTCAGCGGTCGGGACACCGAAGTCCCTTCATATATACTCGCACCACCAACACCTTCTGCGCCGCAGCCAACGAAAGAGCCGCTCCATCAACAGGCGCACTTTGTCGGACGAGGCGCCGCCGCAATTGTTGGATAAAGTTCAGCAAAGCCCCAGCTCGCCCACGCAAGCTAATTGTTTTTCTGGGGCTCGCAGGCAAACGCCGCGGCGGCACTGGGCCAAGAATGACTCGCCGGCAGGGGTCAGCCCAGACGTCGGCACCCAGAGTTTGGTCTGATGTTTAGTTGGTTTATGGGGCGGAGGGCATTAATAGGTCGCTTTTAATGAACCCCCTGAGCCTGTGAGCAATGGGAAAGCGGCGAGGGCGATCCGGGTATTTGCAGAGGATGCAACATGCTGTGACGAAGGGCAGGCTGACCCCTCCCCAAAGTCCCCTTCGCCCCCTATTTTTCTCCAATTTCGCGTCCGCCCAGTTGGGGAAGAGGAGTCGTTGGTTCGTTCCCACTGTTCACGAATGACGGGTTTGTTTTCATGTCCGGGCCGCCCGGCCAAGCACACCAACGCGCGGGTGATCGGGCCAAGCGGCGGGAAGTCAGGCTCGGCGATGAAGAGCGATATTGCCGTGAGGAGGTGCTGACAGGGTCAAGGTCGAGGGCAGGAAAAAACAGAGAGAGAAAAAAGAGAAAACGAAAAGGGGATGGCGCAAGAATGGCGCAGCTTCGCAATGCCCGTTACAGCCAATGCTATCCGTCGCCTAGGAACCGAAAGCGATTGGTGAATCCCAACGCCGTGGTACCTTGGAGAGCTGGATCCCGCGAGAGTTTGTTTTCTCTTTTCTTTCACGAGATGTTCGCAAACGTTAAACAGCTCCAACCGTGGCCAGTAGAGTGGTTCCAGCCGTTCCGGATGCAGCGTTGGACCACGCGGCGCACCTTTTTCTTTTCCCCAATGAGGCCGCCGACAGGCGGGTGCAACGTGCGACTGCATGAGACACCGAGGAGGGGTTCGCCATCCAGCGAGTTCGCCGACCGGCGCGGACGTGCACGAGTTCCTGCATGTTCCCGGTTCATCTCATGCTGTCAAACATGTGAGGGTTGCTTACGCACAGCAGATTGATGGGCTGTCAACGAGTCAAGGGCACCTCCTGAAGCTCTGTGGGAAAGGAGGTGTTTAGCTGTCAGTGGAAGCAACGCGAATATCCGCGGAAACATCGCGAAACATGTTTGACGAAGCGCAAGGCAATGCACCAACTCATTTACTGTGATACTGAACGATATCTCTTGTTGATGAGACATTGAACATGGCTCTTGTTCTAGATTCTAGTTCCCAGCCGGCTGGAAATTCGGGGAGACTAGTCCTCTCCCCGCAGTCTCTCTCCATGTGGACCGTCGGCGGGCAGTGCCTTTGATGCCCACGGAATCGGTTAAGGTGGGCTTTGGCGTTCCGCCTCGATGGGTAGCACCCCACGGCACGCGGGTGCCACGACGGCCATCATCTCAGCCGCAGCCGGATCTGGCTCCCGTCGCTAGATCAAAGAGCGCTGAGAAATTGGTGTGAGATAAGAAGGCTGATTAATTTTTCGGTACGTAGTTTTTGCTCTGCAATAATTTGGTGAAATGGGGCACTGTTGCTTTGTGAGCGCGCAACAACATCGTCAGTCTTGGCTAGCCGGTGGGAGATGAACACCCTTGATTGATGCCACATGGTTGCCGCCCAGCATCAAGCCCGCCTCAGTCTTTGTGAATGTTTCTTTTGGGCATTACCTCTCTCATTTATGGTCCATTTCTCAGCCGATAACGTGAATGCTAGATTGATGGTTGAGTTGTGACAACACCCCCCCTTCGCAAAAGATATTTACAGCCCCCACCTCCACTCCATCGCCATTGGCGTGAAGCTCATGAGTGAATGGGTCTGCGTTTCTCCCTCATCAAATATCAATTTTCACAGTCGAGTCTCTTGACCTGGAAGAGTCACGTCAGATTTCGATCGAAATGCCCTGTTCGCAATAACCTTATTCTTTCTGACCTGCCTAATGCGTCTTGGCGTTTCGGAAGACATGGACGCTGATGATCAACTTGGTGGAGACCCATAGCACCTTGGCAAGTCCCTCTTCCCGTCATTAATATTGCTTAGCATCACCCAAGGAAACCTTAGGATTTGTAGATTTTCTCCCTCTGTTGGTTCTTGGCAAATTAGCTGAGAGCCCCAAACTCAGGTAGTTGGACCCCGGGACGAAGAGACCGTTGAGACTTTCAATCGGATCGTGGCAAAACTTGTGAACGCATCGATGTCGCACCGGGTCGCAGTCGCTGTATCGTGGAGTTCGAGCTGCAAGTCGCCCTTCGTACCAAAGCTTCGAAGTTCAATCAGGTATCAGAAGCTGTAAATTAACAAGATTCCAAATGACTTCTAAGATTTCCAAACTACGGAACAAGATCTATATCTGGACAACCTCGCACTGCGGCTTTGGTCCGCCAGCCTTTTCTATGGCATCCTCGATGCAGCCCTGGGCTCCCGACCCATCCACGACGAATTCAACAATCCACTCCCTGTCATCCCTCATCTCGTACTTAAACTTCCAGTAACCTTCGTTCTTGACCATCCCACACGCACCCACCTTCTCATCCAATGTAGCCCCGTTGTCATGACCAGCCCATCCAGCGCCCCAGATCTTCACACCAGATATTACCCGCCGACCACTTCCGACCTCGATCTTGCACCCCGACTTGAATCCGTTAGAGGCCTTCGTCCTCACCGAGAGCGGATCCATACGATATTTGATACCGCCGGCAAGATAGGAACCGCCCGCCTTGAATGGGACAGGATTGGAACTGGATCGCCCGTCGCATGTGTCGAGGAGCTTTCCACGCATGATGTCGATGCAAGACTCCCTGTTAACCGGATAGTAGATGCCGGCGGGGAACTGAATAGATAGTGAGACAGCGTCCGGGCGGTTTTCTCTGTACCGGCGCGTGAACCGCGACAGCCCGATGAAAAGTTCCCGGCCATCGGGAAACTCCTGCTTCGATGCCTCGGGACAGAACTCCTTCTCGATGATTTCGGCAAGTTGGTTGCGCTCGACCCAGCGCTGTTCTTTCTCAACGCCTTCGCATTCGAGAACCGGGTCGTCGAAAGACTCCCACATGTCCGCATCACCGTCTTTCACCTCTTGTGTCGGAGCCACACTCCGCTTCTTGCCCGGGATGCCGGCGTAAGGCTGGTTTGCAGGCTTGGCTTGGTGGTTGATACCGGTTTGGAGGAGAGCAGTGGTGGCGCCGGAGTCGACAATCACCTGGTCTGCTGTGACTGCCATGATCTGGTTTTGTTCGATGCGTTCATAGACGCTCCTTGCGTTGGAGGAGATGCAGCCACCTTCCCACCCGATCATGAGTGCCATCACGCCCGAAACACTGTGAGAATTATCTATTAGTCATACTCAAGAAGAAGAGGAAGAAGTGAGACTCCTTACTGAGGTGTAGCCATGCTAGTACCAGCCAAATATTCTGTGGCCGTATCAGATGTGTGGATGGCGGACTTGACTCCAGCACCCGGGGCCCAGATGTTCATGTTTCCCTTGTAGTTGGACTTTGCCCAGCGGTTGTAGTTCACATCCACGGCGCCAACACTCAAAACTGATTTCCATCTATCGTGGCGTGAGCACTTGTCTAGGATCCGGAACTAGAGAGTGTGTAGTCAGTGACTGACCTAGCCGGAACACCGATGCTTTTCTTGTTCTCGTTGCCTGCGGCCGCGGCAATAGCGATTCCAGCATCGGCTGCCTTCGCCCAAGCCTCCTCGAAGTCGATCGGGTTGGCGTAGTTGCTCATATCCCACTTCATGGAGACGTTGATGACGGAGCCCTTGAAGTCCGATACCTTTGCGTTTTTCTTGTTATTATGGGCTTTGATTACATCGAGTACGGCTGCAAGAAGGCATGGAGTAAGTTCGCGCTCGCCTCATTCAGGTTACATACAACCTACAGCTAATGATATGAGCCATGGTTGAGGCGCAGTCGACTTTGACATTGATGATGTTGGCAGCTGGGGCGACACCGTAGTCGGGCGAAGCAGCGATGGCCGCAACGTGTGTCCCGTGTCCAATGTCATCGTCCTAGACAGAGCTAGAGTTAGCCCCTCCAATGTTTGCCATATTAACCTTTCAATGGGCATGTGGAGTATCGACGTACCATTTTAGCAGTATTGCAATACGGAGACTTATCGTTACTCTTCTTGCCATTGAAATGGCTTGCTCGCCCACCAAAGGCCTTGTGCGAAAGACGAATGCCGCTGTCGAAAACGTAAATATCAACACCCTTACCAGCGTTCGCTAACCATTCTGCCTCGTGATCCTCCTTGTAGATGTCACCCTTAAGCTGCTCGGGTATCTTTCTGCCTGCAGCGATCATAGCCAAGTTCCATTGCGTGTTCTTGCGGGTTTCACTGTCGTAATGAAGTGGGACCTCACCACACCCATCTTGTCGATTCTCCAGGTTCTTGGTGCGCGATCTAGAACGGGAGTATTCCTCGTCCACTAGCCCAGCAGGCGGTCCAGATGATGCGTACTCGTCGGCCGAGCGCTCAGGGCTCACATTGTGGTTGTGAGTAACGCGCACAACACCTGGATCGCGGCGGATGAGATCGTGGACAACATGGCTGTTGCCCTCGGGGATGACGAAGTGGTAGGCGTTCAAGAGATCCCAGTTCTCGAATTCAGTTGCCACTTCGGTGACGTTAAGACCGATGTTGGTGAAGTGGTCTTCCAGGTTATGGTCGTCGCGTAGCTTGACGATGTAATGCTCAGTTACGATGTCCTCATCGCGTGGGACGATATACGGAGCCTGCGTTTCCGACCTTGGGGCTAGGAAGGCAGCCGCCGAACCTGCCAGAAGTAACGCAACAAACTGCCGCATATTGAGGGGGATAAGGAAGAGGTGTAAGGTATCCGGTTTTAGATATAAACAATGAACAGGAGGAAGGATAAGTGTGAAAACTGAATGTGATGATGGCTTTCTGATATAGCCTCGCCATCCTGAGGACATTGGATTTATATAGTTGTGTTTCCTTTCAAATGGGAATTCGCATAGCATCTCGAGCGCACCTCAACTCTGCCTTGTGAGCTCGGTCTTGGTCGAGGCGCAAGCCTCATCCGCATTTAGCTATTGTGAGGATCTCGGACTTGCGATCCCAAAATTCCTTTGACTTGATTAATGAGTCCCAGAACATGTGTACCTGAATACCTTGCGATCTTCTATGCGTCAGCTTACAGTCGGACTCTCTACATAGTAACTTGGCTGTGTTTCGCACTTCAGCTCATGATTGGTTCCATCGCACTCTCTCAATCAATTACAGCTCTCTAAGCCACCATTGGATCGCTGATCCCTGAGATAGGTACAGCGAACCAGTCATGTTGACAGACGGACATCAGCACAATGTTGTACCTTCTATCGCCATTGTCACTGTACCGAGAAAGACGCAAATTCTGAGTTGGCAAGTTGATATCGATTAGGCAACTCACGTTGCATTTAGCCTTGCATTAATTACGCTCGTCTACCTAGTTACAACTAATCTCTCTTTCCTTTGGCTGGCTTCCACTCGAAATGATGCTGGCCTGCTTTGGGCTCGCCGGGGAAAGCATCCTCTTTCTTGTCAAACATGTGTTTTCCAAAGTAATCTAACTCCGCCTCCATGAACTGGGTGGGAAGCTCGTTCGACGTCGAGTACTTGTAATACTCGAGGCTTTGGCTCAACGCAGGGACACAAAGGTCTGCCTCAACAGCTTTCAGGATGACTTCCTTTGTAGCAGAGAAGTTGCATGATAGGTCATTTCCAACCTCGTGGTTGGAAAGTACGTCGTTTTCGATGTTGCGGTCCTCGCGACTGTACATGGCGTCAAGCACGTCGACGATGCCGTCCGCCTGGATGATGCATCCGCCGCGCCACAGCTGGAGTATGTTTCTGTAGTTGAGCTTCCAGCCCATCTTGGCGTCTTGAGCCTGGATCATGTCCATACCCTGTGCAAAGCAGGTAAGGAATCCAAAGTAAGTCGCCTTCTGCAGATGATCGAGAAAGTCCTCTCTGGAGGTGACGTCTAGCTTTCTCGACTCCACGCCTCCATTCGCGGCATCTTTGTTGTGCTTGCGTTGTCCGGCAAAGGCTGATGCAAACCGGAACAGGTGGGCGCTTACAATAGTTGCCGCGGGAATGTGCAGGTTGATGGCATCTAGACAAGTCCAGTTGCCGGTTCCCTCAGTCTCGTCAACATC
The DNA here is from genome assembly GCA_025327135.1 of Colletotrichum sp. SAR 10_71. NCBI lineage: Eukaryota > Fungi > Ascomycota > Sordariomycetes > Glomerellales > Glomerellaceae > Colletotrichum > Colletotrichum sp. SAR 10_71. The sequence continues at coordinate 48,590 of JAKMWS010000082.1, forward strand.
CTGCACGACCTTGTCCCTGATATGGCCCAGAGGGTTCTCTCCATACTCATCTCTAGCGTTTGAGATGTCGACTGCGATCTTGATGAGAAAGCAGTCATGCAAAGGGCCCGACGAATTCCACTGGTCGAACACAGCTCCGATCTCAGAATAGCTCATTCCGAGGCCCTGCACCATGATTGACCACACTTCTGCCAGCACCGACATCATGCCCTGCTCGATGCCATTGTGAACCATCTTCACAAAGTGTCCACTTCCTCCCGGTCCCACGAGGCCTGTGCAAGGCTTGCCGTCCCGCCCCTTGGCCGCGAGCTTTTCCAGAAAAGGGAGAATTTGGCGCACCACGTCGGGATCACCACCGGGGCAGAAAGAGGGACCGGATCTGGCGCTCTGGTACCCACCCGACACTCCGCATCCGATGTAATGAACGCCCTTCGGTGCGAGCTCTCGCTGTCGTCTTTCAGTGGCTTGCCACTGCTCGTTCGCGCAGTCGATTATGATGTCGTCCCTCTCCAGATTGCCACCCGACAAAAGACCCTGAATAGCTTCATCGCCCACGGAGCCATGCGGAGTGCTGAAGACGAACACACCCGGCTTGCTTTGCGCCTTCACAGTCTCGCACAGATCCTCATAACTCTCCCGTGCCGTTACACGGTCATCCAGACCAAGATTCATGGCGTCACTTCTCAACTTGTCGATGTTTTCTTTACCTATGGACTTGTTAGTAGTCGAGACGACGGTCGGCGTCGAATGGGGCCGTACTAGGGTCGTAGAAAAAGACACGATAATCGTTCTCGGCGAAAAGAAGACTCATCGCAGCCCCCATGCTGCCTACGCCAACGACACCAATCTAGCTAAGGTCAATCATTTTTGAACTTTTGAGCAACAAGTCTCCTGGTTGAAAAATGACTCACAGTGGTGAACTCGACTCCTTCGGTCGGCATATTGGCGATATTTAGTATCCAATCGGTGAATAAACTTTTGACAAGCAGGAAGAAGGGAACCTTTGCAAAGACGGAATATGTAGATTGACTGATAACAATTGTACCTAAAGACGAAGATGGTGGTTGCTGGATGACGTTTGTCGGGCGTAAGTGGTTCATCGGATGTCATCGTGACGTCTTGGCTGAGGTACTTGGCTGAGCATTGACTAGTGGGTTGCTTTGGCCCGCCCAAAGCAACTGTTTCATCAGCTGCAAACCGATCATCTAGAAGGTGGTCACAAAATCAGACAATTTCCACAAAAGATGTTGCGGCGGTTGCGAAATCATGATTGCTCACTGACCAGTTGAATTGTGATAGGTCTGTGGTTAACGCCAAAAAGCGGACCGAACCCCGATGTTTTTGAGACGATCGTGGGCGACTATCCCAGCCGAAGCTACACTAAATCTTTGGGACTTCTCTGCTGCCCATCGTCGACAGATACTGAAACATGCGTTGTCTTGGTGATGCCGTCCGGGGGTACACTTCTCTGCGTCCCTACGATACTCTCCTCAGAGTCCATCTTGGATCGATTGAATCCCGACCTGACAGCAGTCGTGTTTCGTCTCGACCTTGAGAACATTTCAATATTCCCCTGGGGATCGCCAGTAGCACCAGTTCGGTTCGTTCCGTTGTTTCGTACATAGCCGTCGTGGTTGTTATACTTTGAGGTGCACTTCGCTGAGGACCCTGCGAGGATGGCTCTGAACAGGGGCTTGAGACAAGGAATCGAGGCAGCGATGATGGCTGTACAGATTTCGACCGTTGTCCTATGAATAAGTCATTAGCGTGTGCGGCTTCAAACGTGGTAATGGAGATGAAAGGGTTATATACCAGATTGTGATGTCGGAACTGTCGAAGAGGAAGTCGCCGTGTTTGCCGTAATTGGGCAGGAAAGAGATCTTGATGACGGCGGCGACGGTGGCGCTGGATGGTAGTGTAAGCAATAGGCTCTTGATGATGGAACGCAATCAGTCAAGTTGGCTTACAAGATTCCCAGCGACAAGACTCCAATAACTGCGGATTTGACTTTCCAGTTGAGTTGGACCGTCCACAACATTGGGATTGGCAACAAGGCGAAGAGTAGATCTGTGAATACCGAGACACCTACGCAAGGTACGACTACATGAGCACAAAGGAACTGATCGAAAGCGACAGAAGACTTACCCGAGTTGAAGAAGGCAGCAAACTTCAGGTTTGCTGGTGGGATGCATTCGCCACCCTCGATCGAGGTATCCCACGCGTAAGCCAGCGGCCGACACTGAAAGAACACAGTTACTTGAAAGATTAGAATGGATGTTTCTCTGCATGTTCATGTTGGAACACCTACAAAAGTTCCCTGTCGCAGAGAGAATCGTGAAGACGATGGTGCCCATGATGAAGTACCGCATCCGCGTCGAAGGGCTCACCCTCAGCAGAAACAGCCCAACGCTGACTTTAGCTAGGCAAAGAGCAATCAGGCACAGAGGCTGTGTAACGAAGTTGTAATGCAGCCCGATGACAACATTTTCCTTGGGTTCGATGTACTGGATATGTCGTCCTCCTCCGTACTTGACTTCAGGGAGGATCACCATCATCTCGGCGAAAATGACGACCTAGAAAGAATTAGCTAATCACCTACAAAGTTTGCGAGCTTTCTTGAAGTCATAGTGGGTGAAGTTGAAGACCGGAGGAGTGCTGAAAATGGCGAAGCCTTTTCCACGGAAACAATGCAGCGCAGGATATGGGACTGTACTCACCGTGGCGGCGACGATACACCAATCATCCCAACCAACAAGTCGAACAATCCTCGCCCTCACATACATCCTCATCATGACAATAACCACCGAGATACCCACCAGGCTCCCGCAGGTTGCGAGGATCTCTGGGCCTCTGTTGATATCCGGCGGAAGCTCCGAAGCGTCGGCCATAGCTACGGAATCTTGAAGCTTGAGTCGAAACGAGGAGGAACCAAGAGCACGCAAGATCGACAGCGGGCCTCGCATCGACGAGGCACCCAATTCTTTATCTCGGTGTGGCCAGGCCACCCTCGCCTCCTATTGCTGCCGCACCATGCTCCGCTGCAGAACGCCGGCACCTATTCTGCGCCGCCTCGGCGCAGAGAAGAGGGAAAATTTCAACCCACCTTGAGTGGCAGGTGAACCTGTTGGTGTGGCTCATCCCATGGGATGAATCATGCAGGAACATAACAGAGATGACGCGAGAGTCACCGACAGGGGGCAATGGAACTTGCCATAGACCCCTACATTAACATGCGACCCTCCTTCGTGAGGGACTTGTCCGAATTTGCGACTGTTTCGTTATACTTTACCATTCAGTCTGTGGCTAGTCAGTTTTCCTCGTTCGACCAACAAGATTTACGAGTCCCCATATTTCATCATTCGTTTTGTCGACATCTACGTATGCCTCATTTCTAATGTTAGCATTCAATGGCCACGGTTCAACCTGCCGCTCATGTTGATGCGCAATCCTGCTTGAAATCTTCAAAGAAACTTCGAGCTGGGTTGAATAGGGCACTTGATCGTGACTTACATTCATGCCTAACCAGCTTTTCACAACTGTCAATCCTCGCCGAAATTATTTCCCGCATGTTCGCAGTGTCAAGCAATGTTGCCCGCCGGGATGTGGGCAATCCTTCAAAACTAGAACCAACACAGACATCAACACGACTTAAACCTTGTCATTATGCCATCTCATCAATGGAAATTTCCACTTGCGGCCAAGGTCACGAAGCTCAGGCATTGTTCCACTAACGGTGGAGGATTATCAAGGACTCAGGAGTGGGTCTACTTCACCTGTCCATAAAATACAGGGATCTGTCCGGGGAACAAAGATTTAACGAACAACCGTTTCTCGCAGCAACTCGGCGGCTCGGCAGCGAACAGAGCATCAGTCGGCCAAGTCGTTCGCTTCTTCGTGGCATTCCGGAACTTCCGGCATGCGCGTACCTTGTTGAACTCCCTGGAACCGATGGCGCGGGCCAGGGGACCTGCATGCGACCGTTGCGATAGGAGCGTATCTAACCGTCATGGAGGACGGTGTTGGCGCAGGGAGACAGCCCTGATTCGCTCTCATGATCTTGTGTGGAAACTCCACCGGTGTAGCTCATTATCGGAATCCTTCAGCGAAGGTGGCCCAAGATGCTGGGCGCCCAGATGAAGCCAGATTCCTTAGATCAGGGGCCGGCAGGGAGCCGAACTTCCTTTTTGCGAAGGTCTTCCGCGTCGGTAGCATTTCAGGACCCCAATTAACCTATTGCAAAAAAGCCATGCACTCAAAGGGGCGTATAGTCAACAGGATCCACAGTAATATCTCAGTAAGCAGGTCTAAGTGAGGGATTTACTAATAGCTAGTTTACCCTACTATTAGACCTAATTAAGTAGTATTCCTAAGTTAGGGGTTAGCTATATATCCTATCTATTATATCCCTCACCCTCCTACCCTCTAACTTACCTTCTTCTATATTATAATAATATAAGTACTAATAAAATAAGTATATTAATAATAACTATAGTAGTACCTACTAAATATTAATAGTTAACTTAAGTAAGTTATTAACTACCTCTATAACTTACTTTACCTACTAAGCTATATATACCTCCTCTTATTAACTATTATAGACTAAGCATTCACTCTTAAAATATATATCTATAAGGACCTCAATTTACTCTTAAACTTTAAAATATATTAATAAAGTAAAAACCTCAGTAACTTATCTCTTAGTTATATATAACTCCTAGCCCTTATAGATCTTAAAGCTATACTCTTACTAGCTATCTACTTAGTATTACTAGTAGAAGTCACTAATAGTATTATTATTAAATAGCTACTACTAGAGGATATAGTAGTAAGGTAAATACTAATAACACTAAAAGAAGTAATTATAAGAGACTATAAGCCTCTTATTATAAGGGTTCTTATACTCTCTACTAAAGATATTATTAACTAGGTTAGTATTTTTATTAATTAATTTATAAGCCTTATAGATCTTAATAGTAATCTTTTTTTATACTAGTTCTAAGAAGCAGTAGAAGCTAAGCATTAATATAACCTTAAGTAGTATTTTTCTATAGAAGCTAGTATAATATAGCTTAATATAGTTAAAATAATATAATAATATATAGTTAATATACTTAATAATACTATATAATAAAAAACAGCCTATTAAAGCTTTATAGTTATACTTAAGGGAAGAATACTATAACTTAAGAGTATTAGTTAATATAGTCTATAGTAATAAGGTAGAGTAATTATAAGTGTAGTTAGCCTATTAGTAATAAGTTAGCAGCTAGTTCTTCTATATATAATCTTACTTTAACTTAAGAGCTCTACTAATTACTTTTTTAATAGCTTCTATATACTTATACTTAGTTTAATAAAATTTAAAGGTATTAAATAGAGCTTTTTAAGCTTTTTAATATTTAGAGCCCTTAAGGTTTTAATTAAGGATCCTCTTATAGTAAATATAGTAGAATAAGTAAGTAACTTAGGTCTCACTAGCCTCTAGCCTAGGGAAAGCCTTATAGATAGCGCATTACTTAATAGTAGAGTTATTAATAAGGAAGTAATATAGTTACTACTTATAACTATATTATTAACACTATTACTTAACTTAGTATAAGTAGGTAGTAATAATATCTCTATTAGCCTTAGTAGTAATAAAGTAAATAATAAGTAACTAAGTACTTATTATATTATATACTATAATAGTATATAACTACTAGTTAAGCTAGTTAGTTTTATAAGTAATATCTATTATTATAAAATAACTATATTATACTAAAAAATTAATAGACTTTTATTAAGCTTAAATAAAACTATTACTATCTTCTCTATTACTATAGTATTATTAAATATTAATATATTAATATAAAAAATAACTAGCTTAATAGTAATAAGCCTATACTTTATTAACTTAGATATCTTTATAAAAATTCCTACTAACTATATATAAATTAGGGTTTTTATAGAACTACTTAGCGCTAGTATTATATACTACCTACCTAGTTAGTTAGCAACCTCTAACTGAAAAAAGAGCTTTCTTAATAACTTTATAGCAACTATTAAGGCCTCTAAGTATATAGTAAACCTTAGAAGGCTTATAGCTAGAAGAAATCTATAAAGTAGTAAATTACTTTAACGTAATAGGTATATACGCTTAATTAAGGTAAGAGATCTTATAGTTATAAGGCTTAGCAGTAGTAATAACTTTAATAGAGAGGTAGTATATTAATATATTATCAGCATACTATTAAGTAATCTTAGCTTAAAATAGGTAAGCAAAAGCCTTATAGATCCCTTAGCTATATATACCCTTACTTTTAGTTTTTTACTACTTAAGCTTAAAGAGAGGGTAGTAGTAATACTAATATATAGCATACTTCTTTATAGTAATATTATAGTAGCTCTATATAATAAAGAAATTAGTAATATAAGGCTACTATATAGCAAAAGCTTTACTACTAATATATAGAGAAAGGTTAAAGGAAAAAAAAGAGGTGTATATAGCTTTAATATTAATAAAGAGGTAGAGGGGGCTAGTTTAAGTTATCTTAACTTTACTTATAAGTCCTACTATAAATAGATATTAGTAGTAAGAATAAGCAAAAGAAGTTTAAAGGTAGATATATAAGTAATTTCTACGTTTAGTATATCCTTATTAAAGTTAATAAGGTTATTAAGTAATACCTTAGCGTTCTTATTATACTTAATATATAAGTTACTTAGAAGAAGTAGTTAACACTTATTAATCTTAGTGTAATCCTATACTATTATAAAGTTAATAAAAAGAGTATTAAATTTAGCTTATTTATTAAAATCTATTTTATAATAACTTTACTAATAGTAGTAGTAATAATAATAAAGTAGGTAAAAGAGAAAGTAGTAGTAGTAATAATAAAAGTAAGTTAAAGAGGTATAAAGAGGAAAGTAGATAGGTAGGGAAAAATCTAAAAATAGCTACTTAGCCTTAAAAACATATTATAATAAATTAAAATATTACTTATATAAATATATATTTTTAGAAAACATTAAATATTTAGAAAAAGTTAGGTTTTACTATATAAAAAATAATTAAATTATATTAGTAGCAATAAAATAATCTAAAAGTAGGTCAGTAGTAGTGTAGTGGAGGGGGTGTGAGATAGAGAGATAGGCGCAGAGTGCACGGCTTTTTTGCAACAGGTTAATCGGGGTCCATTTCAGACCCTGCCTGCATGCCGGGGGCTCAGCAGCCAACGTTACCAACAACAATTGTCTGCTCTTCTGGTTGGCCGAAAGACACCCTTCTCTTCGGCGTGCCGTACACCACCTGTGCCACCTGAATACGACTCCACTGCATGCAAGTTGGTGCAGAGCGCCGCAGACGTGCGTCGCCTCTTAGCCCAGATGAGCGATAGAGCAGGCTCGCGACAGGCCATTGAAGAAATTCCGCAGAGACGAAAACCGGACTCGCCAATTTGCCGGCATAAGCTCCGCAGCAGTTGTGCTCTTTATTATGTTGCGTCCATCGCCCATTGATGCGCTGGCCCTTCTCTCTTCACCTCTCTTCAAGCTGACTCGTACTCAGACTTGACACGGGCCCGGCCATTAGTTCGTCAAAAGACTCGCCAAATTTGATTGACGATCTTTTTTTGCAGAGACAGCCGCCAACCATGAGGATCAGCTCCATCGTCTCTACGGCCATCCTGGCGTCGTCTGCCTGGGGTCTCCCGACGGTCCAGCCCCGCGACGATCTCGCCGCCGACGAGGCCCGGCTCTCCAATCTCACGGAGAGCATCAAGGCTGACGTGCTCAAGTCGCTGGACGAGCGCGAGGAGAAGCTTCGCAAGCGCGGCGAGACGGCCACCTGCACGGCGAGGAACCTGGTCTTCCGCCGCGAGTAGTAAGTCATGATCCCTCCGCCCCAGCTGCCCAGAGACGTTGCCGAGATGAAGTAACTGACTCGATGCACCACCAGCGGTTCTCTGTCCCAGGAGGAGAGGCTTGCGTACGTCAACGCGGTCAAGTGTCTCCAGCAGTTGCCCGCGCACACGCCGGCGAATGTTTCTGCGGGTGCACGGTCGCGGGTAAGGCCATGAAGCCCACTCCCACAACCCACCTCACCGGACCGATCCGAGATTGGCTGACTCTTTTTGGCGTGTTGTGATAGTTTGATGACTTTGTTGTCATTCATATTCAATCGACTCTGTTCATTCACTACACGGGTGCGTTTTCCCTCTGTTAGGAAATCGACAGGCCTTGATGGTTGCTGACATATCTGCCCAGGCAACTTCATGCCATGGCATCGCTGGTTCGTGCATCTGTACGAGAAGGCATTGAGGGATGAGTGTGGATACACTGGCTATCAGCCCGTAAGTATTCATTGAGGCACGATTCCCACTTTTGATTCAGGTACTGACTCGCGATGACAGTATTGGGACTGGCCGAAGTACGCCTCGGCCCCCGAGAAGTCTCCCATCTTCAACGGCGACCCGTACAGTCTCGGCGGCAACGGAGACTACGTGCCCCACGACGGCCCCGTCATCACTCCGCCTGATGGAGTCGGCGGCGGCAACATCCAGCTACCTGCTGGTGTGGGAGGTGGGTTCGTGACCACCGGTCCTTTCGCGAACATGACCGTCAACCTCGGCCCCGTCGGCGGCCTCGAGGGTACCGCAGCCGGCCCGGATGGCGGTCTCGGCTACAACCCCCGCGGACTGAAGAGAGACGTTGGACCTGCCATGAACCAGAGATACGCAAACTACACTACTGTGCTTAGTATGTTGCACCGTGAAGTTGACGCTCGATCGATTGACTAACTGGCGGTAGACCTGCTTCTGAAGCCCAACATTTCCGAATACCGCCTCCTTTCCGAGGGCGTCCCCTACACAATCGAGATTGGCCCTCACGGAGGTATGCACTATGCGATCAGCGGTGATCCGGGTGCCGACTTGTTTACTTCTCCCGGTGACCCTGCTTTCTGGGTGCACCACGGAATGATGGATCGCATGTGGACCCTCTGGTAAGCTACACAATAAGCTTCAGCATCAATGTGACATTACTGATCGGATATTCCTCCTCCTTACAGGCAAGCGATCGACCCAGCCAACCGCCACAGGGACCTCAATGGAGGAGACTACGGGCACCTGACTTGGGCCAACGAGCCACCTTCCAACAAGACTCAGCTTACCGATGTTATTGACATGGGATATGCGGGGCCGAATATCCAGATCCAAGATGTGATGGATACGCTGTCCGGCCCGTTCTGCTACTTCTACCTTTAAGAATGCATTCGAAGGCTGAAGAGCGATCCACCGGAGACTATCCAGAAATGTTGCCATATTTCACTGCAGTCCCCAATGACCTAGTGTAATGATAATCAATGAGTTTGAGTCACAACATCTCCGTAATGCGCATTGGAACGTCATCTCCCGAGTTACCTCAGTCGCCAGAACTGGACAGCGGTCGATTTCAATTGTAAACATTTTGAGAATCCTTTTGGATGAAAGGTATCTCGATCTACTCGGATGCGAAACACGCTTCCGCGTGAGGAATTGCTTCCCGGCCGCAAAAGGCTTCTCAAGAGCGTCGTCTTTCCAGACTGGTTTGGGTCCTTCGGAGTCTCGGGGGAACATGGACCCACATCGCTCCGGCCTTCCCGTGTCGTCTCGGCCGAGGAACGGGATCACAGCCCTTCGTAGCACCACATACATGCCGATGCGTCAAGTGCGGAGCTGGATGCGAATGATCAAAAGGATAATATGGAGAATTTCTGTAGGATGAATTTCGCGGGCCTTCGGTTGCCTAAGACTTTCTACGCATACCCGGTAATGGAAATGTCTTGCCGAACGTCTTGTTTGGGTCAGGTGCATGACGGACTTTGCTCCCGCCCGTCTGCAGCTCGCCAGAGTTGGTCATTGGACTACTCAGATCAGCAAGAAGACTGACAACTTTACAGGCTCCAGGAACAATTCGTGATCACGATGGAGGTCAATGACCCAGTATTTGCAGACCAACTCAATTGCAGGTCATCCGTGCCGAAGCCTCGGTTTCGCGACACTGCCGAGGCACCGAAGCGCCCGGGCGCATTCTGCGGTCGCCTTGGCGGTCTCCGGACCATCGGCATCGCAGTGTCGGCCCTCACCAAAGCACCGACTCCGGTCATTCCGTCTCGATTATTCCCGGAGTGACGGGATCGGCCGGATTGTGGCTGTTTCCGGTTCTGCCCTCTGTGGGAGCAACGGGCCGGGAGATGCCAATGTCCGATCAGAGTCCAAGTCTCCCGAGGCTTCGGCAGTTCATGGGCAGTCCGTTGTTCTAGAATCTAGAATTTTTTCAATGGCCCATTATCTTTTGGAGGCAGGGGTCCACCAAGGCCGCCAATGCAAGCGGCGTAAACCTTACCGCACTCAGGGCGTGCTTGTTGTTGCAACAATTAATATGCAAACGACGCTAATGTCAAAAACGGATCCTCTATGACGTTTAAGGCGAAGTGCGCGGATGAAAGCGGCTGGAAACGATGGATGCGAGGAGCATTTTTTTGATTACTACACGTGATTCCCCCGAGTCAGCGCGACGGGATTTGCAGCTGAGCTTCTCAGGTTCATCCAAACTTCGTCGCGCCCGAATAAAACCACCGTCATCGCCCATTGAGCCCGGAAATTCAGCACTGAGGATTCGCATTTCGCTCGGTCTGTGGACCTGAGCTCCAATTCCCATCATGGCTCTCAGTCGCATGAAATCGAATGGACCGGGGCACATCGCGCTGCATGGTGAGAGGTCAGAGACGGCGACATCCGGCAATGTCGGCAACGATGGACGAGTCAAAGTCCGGTTCCACGCCAATCCCCAGAAACTCGCGAAGTGGTATCAGGACTTTCAGGGTGCATTCAAAGCTGGGCCGAACGGGGATGAGAACGAAGAATTGGAGGAGGCTCTGGCGCGACGCCGCACCAGTGTAATCTTGGAAAACCTGAGGAGGGAGCCCCCGCAGAGGAGTCCACGGCTGAACATCGCCATTCATATCGTTGGATCAAGAGGAGATATCCAGCCGTTCATCCCAATCGCGCAACTACTCATGAAACCGCCCTTTGGGCATCGCGTTCGAATATGCACTCACCCCGTCTTCAAGGATTTCGTCGAGTCAAATGGGGTCGAGTTTTTCAGCATCGGTGGAGACCCGGAGGCTCTCATGGCCTACATGGTGAAGAATCCGGGGTTGCTTCCCAGCCGTGAGAGCGTCAAGGCAGGCGACATTGGGCAAAGGAGGAAAGAGATGGCAGAGATTATCGACGGGTGCTGGAGGAGTTGCATTGAGGCTGGTGACGGAATGGGGGAGCGTGTCACAGCCGCGACCGTGAAAGACGCCGACGATCTTTTTGTTGCTGACACGATCATCGCCAACCCGCCATCAATGGCTCATATTCACTGTGCTGAAAAGCTAGGTATCCCGTTACACATGGTTTTCACTATGCCCTGGTGCCCGACGCAAGCGTTCCACCACCCTCTTGCGTCGATGAGTTACGGCGAGGCCGACACAAGCGTCGCCAACTATCTCTCCTTCATCATGATGGAGCTTCTCACATGGCAAGGGTTCGTCACCCCAAGACTGCCTTTGACAACCAGACTGTTGACACTTTTATAGATTGGGAGACCTGATCAACAAGTTCCGCACTCAAACGCTTAGCCTCGACCCCATCTCTCCTCTATGGGGTTGTCAACTCTTGCCCAGACTCCGCGTTCCCTTTACGTTCCTCTGGTCCGAATCGCTCATCCCCAAGCCTGCCGACTGGGACGACCACATCAACATCACGGGCTTCTCTTTTCTATCTCTAGCCGACAAGTACACACCTCCACCAGATCTCACGAAATTTCTCGAAGCTGGGCCACCACCTATCTACATCGGTTTCGGCTCTATTGTCGTTGATGACCCGAAGGCGTTGACTCAACTCATCTTCGACGCCGTCAAGATCGCAGGAGTACGTGCTATCGTGTCAAAAGGATGGGGTGGTGTCGGCGGCGGCGACAACGTTCCGGAGAACATCTATCTCATCGGCAACTGCCCCCATGACTGGCTCTTCAAGCGCGTCTCGGCTGTTGTGCATCACGGAGGTGCTGGAACATCTGCAGCAGGCATCGCAGCTGGTCGTCCCACAGTGGTCGTCCCCTTTTTCGGAGACCAGCCCTTCTGGGGCCAGATGATCGCGAGAGCTGGAGCAGGACCCATGCCGGTGCCCTTCAAGGAGATGACGGCCGAAACACTGGCGGCGAGCATCTCATTTGCTCTGAAGCCAGAGGTGCAGATTGCGGTGCAGCAGATGGCGGAGCGAATTGGAGCGGAAGACGGCGCTGGCGATACGGCGAAGGACATCCAGGAGCGATTGGTGCTGGATGGTATGCGGTGCGACGTCTGCCCTGAGAGACTTGCGACTTGGAGGCATAAGAAGTCCGGTGCACACCTGAGCAGTTTCGCGGTCGGATGTCTCGTCGACAAGGGCATGATGAAACCGCACGACGTCAAGCTTCTCAGGCACAAGCATTGGTACGTCGACGAGGGTGCGGAACATCCCCTCATAGGCCTGGTGGCGGCTGTTTCTGGCTTTTTCACTGCTATCGGGATAGCGACATCAGACTACTCCCAACGTTTGCACGCCCACCCTGAGAGAGAAGCTTCTCAAGACATAGAGCCTACACCAGACCTGCAAGGGCAGGCGCAACAGGAACGAGAGAAGTCCGTTGGCGAAGGTACCGACACCACGAGCGACCAACAGACCGACAACACCGTCGCGCAAACCCAAGACGGCAACCTCAAATGTGTCGTTCGTGAGAACACATTATCGCCCTCCCAGATGAACACAATCGCCCTCAAGATGGCGAGCAAATCTCTCCAAAACGCCGATCCCCACGCCGAGATAGCGATGCTGGAAAAGACGCCAGAAGGCAGGCGGAAGTCGTCGGTCGTCAAGTACCAGAAGCGCCAGCGCGGCAGAGCGAAGGAAGTCGCCCGCGCAACAGGCCGTTACGGTCTCGAGGTCGCCAAGGCCGGGCTCAAAGCTCCTGGCGCGGTATTCTACAACGTCGCAAACGGTTTCCACAACTATCCGTCGTATGGTGCGTTCAGCCACGACGTTCGGAGGCGAGACGAGATCACCGGCTTGGGTAGCGGTCTGCGAACTGCCGGAAAGGAAGCTGCGTTGGGCACGTGGGATGCGTTCCGGGGGATTGTCGTCAGACCATACAAGGGTGCCAAAGAGGGAGGCATCAAGGGCTTTGGCAAAGGTCTGTGGCAGGGTAATCGAGGGTTCACTTGTAACATTTTTGCTGGTAAGTTCAAAACCTCTCTTCTTTCATCGCGAAGAGTTACTAACAAGAGTTTCAGCTATATTTGGGTTGCCTGGATACACTCTCAAAGGCATAGAGAAAGAGCTGTCGAAACACCGTCTTACGAAGCTTAAGGCGGAGATACTACTGATTAGATTACGGCAAGGTATTAATGAGTTTAGAAGGTCAACACCCGAGGAAAGAGATGAGGTGGTAGAGCGTTGGAAGAAATTTCGGTCAGGACATCATGCTTAAAGCTGGTTATACCCCATTTTCCTTTGTCGATACATGTACACATACACAAACGTTGCAAAGACGCCATTACCGAAGTAATTGTAACTGTATTTTCTCGTTGAGATGTTGTTTCAAAGGACGGAACACCGAACATGATGATATTTCTCACTCAGCAAGATCGTATTGCAAGACGCGCGGCTGGAACAGAGGATGTCTGCTTCTTATTCTCAATAGTTGAAAGGAAAATATTGAAAGAGTTACTGCTTGCTTTGCTCGGCAAGAACCAATTTGGCCGGGGTGCGGACCGAAAGTCCATCAAGTTGACTCAATTGAGACAGAAGTTGAGTCACTAAATCGCTGCATGGGCCACTGTATCTGGGGTTCGTTAGCTAAAAATGCGAATTGCTCAGGAACACAGCGCTGATCCCCGCCCCTGAACCTTGCACTGCACTTGCTGTCGGGCACTTCTTAAATTGCCGTCCTGTTTGACGTGTTTCGCCGACCGACATCGGCAAGTAGTTTGTTTAGGTTAACACATACTTATTGTCGTCCGAAATTGTGTTTGTTGCAAAAGTTTCTGTAGACAATCACGCCATTTTCGAGTCCCTGCGCCATGTCCACCGACCGCAACATGTCATCCACGGAGTCTCAGGTCCGGCCTGCGAGCCCCGACCCCGTCCTCGGGTCCGGCGAAGACCCGGACCAGTCCCGCGTCCAAGTTTCTGTCTACTCCCGATTGAAGCCACTGCAAAAGCGCCTCGTCACCGGCATTGCAGCTGTATGCGGCTTTTTAGCACAGATGTCCACAACAAGTGTCTTGGCTGCCGTTCCTGAGATTGTTTCAACGTTTGAGACATCAGCTACAGTCATTAACATCAGCAACGCCGTGTATCTGACTTTTATGGGCCTGTCGGCGTTCATATGGGGTCCGTACGCAGATATTTTTGGACGCAGGCCGGTATGTTGAATCAACACCCAATTTGCAGAAAAGCTGCAACGCTAAGAAATAATACTTGCAGGCCTACTTAAGCAGCGTCGCACTATTCTTAGTGTTTACCATCGGTACAGCGTTGGCGCCTCAACTGGAGGCTTTCTTCCTCTTTCGAGCGTTGACTGCCTTCCAAGGAACGGCTTTCTTGATTCTTGGAAGCACATGCATTTCCGATATTTACCACCCAGTGAGTACATACAAATACTGCTTCCTTACGCTGATTCTAACACCAATGTCTCATCAGACTGAACGCGCCACGTCTCTTGGGTGGTTTCTTTCTGGAGTAGCATTCGGTCCCGCCTTCGGCCCAGTTCTTGGTGGCATCGTTGTAACTTATACGACGTGGCGCGTCATCTTTTGGATCCAGGCTTCGTTCGCACTGCTGGCCTTACCATTCATCTACTTTGCACTCCCGGAAACCCATCATCAACTCAGGGTGTCGGAGCTGCAAGGTCTTGGTTTCGGGGAGAAGATCTCCAAGCTTTGGAATTGGGGCAACCCTACCAAGGTGGTGAAGGTTTACGGAAACAAGAACCTTCTTCTAGTCGTAAGTCAGAATACTCTCCCAAATGACAAAGGTCATACTGAGCCAATCTAGTTTCTCGCTTCTTCCTCATTGGTTTGGAACATGTATGCCCTGCTTACACCAATTCGATACGTCCTTAACCCGCGGTTTCACCTGACAACGCCGCTTCAGTCAGGACTATTGTACCTCGTACCGGGTGCCGGGTATCTTGTCGGCTCACAGATAGGCGGTCGATGGGCCGACTGGACTGTCAACAAGTGGATTCAGAAGAGAGGCTTCCGTCTCCCGGAGGATAGGCTGCGTAGCTGTCTGATCTTTCTTGCATTCATGCTGCCTGGGTCCATGGTGATGTACGGATGGACTCTGGACAAGCGCATCGGTGGAATTCCATTGCCGGTGGTCTGCATGTTCTTCCAGGGTGTGGCTCAGATGGGAGCTTTCCCAAGCCTGAACTCATACATCTTTGATGTGATACAGCATTCCCAGAGCGGTGGATCGTCAGGTGAGTGCCCCTCCTTACATCTCGGTGAACAAAGACCAACTAACTTCAAAAGCCGGGCACTACCTTATGAGATATCTAGTTGCTGGGCTGTCGACCGCGGTTTGTCTGCCGCTAATTGAAGCTATTGGTGTTGGTTGGTCATCTACATTATCTGGCGGCATTCAATTTGTTTGCGCCGGACTTGTGTACCTAACCATCAGGCTTGGTGAGACTTGGCGGAAGAGCCATCAGCTGCCTATTCCTCTATGAGGCCTTCGCTAGGTTGTTCCGATCATTGTAGTGTAATATGGTTCTGGTGTGATTGCATGTGGGAATCTAAGAGTCTTTGTCGATCATATGTACATTTTCTATAAATATGTACCCTGCTAACAGTGTTCACCTCGAAGAGAAAAGGATACGATGTCCCACCAAAATCTATCATTTACAATGCTCGTTAATCTTATGCACCTATGCGCAACATTTACTCGTCGCCAGTCGCAAACTCCCCGTTCGCAATCTTGTCGCTAAGAGCCTTGTTCTCAGCAATGTACTGGGCAAGGTCGGTCCGCTTCTCGAGAAGGAGATCGGCAACCAAGCGGCCGAAGACCGTCTCACCGGCGACATTGAGGTGGGTTGAATCGCCAGAAGAAAGGTCGTACTTGTGGCCGTTCTCGTTGCCGATGGCGTTAACGTAGTTGGTACTGGCGGTGTTGAGGTCAAGATAGGTGGCGCCGACAGCTTCAGCAGCCGCGATGGCTCTCTGTCTCTCGGTCTCGAGGTTCTGAATGACCTTGCCGCCGCTGAAGACTCGGCGAGTGAGGGAGGTGATCAAGATCTTGAAATGAAGTCAGTGCCAATTCTCCATGATCGTTCTGCAAACTTACCGGAGTTCCTCCAGCAGCTTTGACTTCGTTCGCAAGTGTCTCGAGGTTGGCTTGGAACTGGTCCGGCGAAATGCCGGCCGCCTCCTTCTGGTCATTGTGACCGAACTGAATGGTCACGATCGGGCTGAATGCATCTTTATTTGCCTCGACTTCGCCAATCACTGTGTCCCAAATGCCTTGGGCTCTGAAAGAAACGGTCGTAGCACCACTCTTGCCATAGTTCTTTCCATCAGCTGGTGATTGAACGTAGCGAAGGAAACCGTCTCCCCAACCACCGCCAACGGCCACAGTTGAGTCGCCGGTCAGCAAGAAGTAGGGTGGCTTAGTGTCTTGGCGGGCTTGAACCTCGGTGTTTTCGCCGAATGGAGCAGCGGAGACAGAAGTCAGAGCCGTGACCAGGGTTGCAGCGATGCTTTGAAATCTCATTTTGTCGACAGTGGAGACTTCGCCAACTTGAACGCGGGGAAATAAGCTTAAGAGATGGGATGAACGAGAAGAAAAGAAACGTCGATGATCAACTAGGACTTCTAATCTCACGATATAAACACAATGGACGATTGGCCTCATATGTATCCATGGGAAATGAGCGTCAACCCCTTCGTACAAAGTTAAAGTCGCATCTCGGCGGAGACTACGCCGAACGAAGCGATCACGGCAATCCAAGCGCCAATGCCGTGATGTCCCCACGCCATTCCACCAATGGATTTGACACCGTAAATGAAGACATCACTAAACGGGCCAGGGCTTGATTTCTCCCGCGATAACATTCGGGCGGAAACAAGATCTTGTTGTCGCAGATCTTGCCAGATTGGTTTGAATGATCTCGGGCCACCGGGAGCCAGGAGGGGGAGAGTGCGGGGGAGCCCACGTCTGTCAATCGGCCTGTGCCGTGGGCAATTCGGCCGAAATAAGCATGAAGTCTTGTGATCCCTGTTCCCGGCGCCACGACGTCGCTCAGGTGCGGCCACATCGCTTGCCGCTCTAAGTTCGCGCGAGCAGCTGGACCAAGGTCTGCTACAGAAAGATGTAAGCACGAAGTGTGGGTGCGCATCAATTAAAACTGGCAACAGATGCAGGTCTCTTGAGCCGGGCTAAGACCAGACTCTACTAAGCATCAGATGGCATCATTTTGTTATAACTGTCTGCTTCCTCCATTTTTGTTTATCCACCCACCTATCCGTTTGCTAGGCCAGATCGTCTACGGTGTGCAACTGCTCAGTCTAACTACGACGCTATAAGGCAACAAGCTATTAGCTTGGCGACCATAACGCCTATATGGTGCATCAGAATGACCATTCCTGACTAGCTTCTCTATTTGTTAATGCTGGACACCCTCGTCTGTCCCTGTTAATAGAAGCTTAATCTTGGCCAACGACACTGAAAGCGGTGTTCTTGGCTGTGACAGGATAGACAGCCTGAATGAAAACCACGATAAAAGTGCCAACGCTACACTACATGCGATGACGGAACGCATGCAGTTGAGTCGGCAGTTTTATTTGTGCCCGCAAGCTCATGCTACACAGACATTCTCGATCCGGCACCACATCGGGTGATCCTCCACGTAATCCGAAGCTTCTCCATAGTACATAACGGAGATGGCATGTCTGTTCGAGCCTGATGGATCAATCAGAAAAGGCTTTTTGCTGCTCTCTGTGTTCTCGTTAACCTCTGAAATCATCCTCTACATTGCAATCCCAATATGGCATCGTCTGAAGCATACGATGTGATCGTTGTCGGGTCTGGCTTTGCTGGGTGCATGACTACCCTCAATTTCCTAGAGGAATGCAAGCGGCTGAACAAGAGCGGCCGTGTAGCTCTCGTCGAAGCCGGCGAAGAGGGTGAAAGGTCAGGTGCTTCGAAGTGGACCATGGCATACCTTCGACTGGACAAGAACCTGGACTTTGGTAGGTCGACTTGTTCAATCGCTATGAACGCTGAAAGACTGATTGGCTCTGTCAGATGATCATTGGGTTAAGGAGATGAGACGTGTCAGCAACGGGGCAGCAGATGAAGATTACTGTGAAAAGCTCAGACAGGAGGCTCCAATCTCGGCACGTTATCTCGAAGATCATGGCGTCAAGTTCATACATCATGACGAACCAAATGTTCTCCTAGAGTTCAACACAGATCAGCACTTCGTGTTTCCTGAAGGCGGTGGGAACGCAATCATTCAAAACCTATTAAGCCACATCAAAAGCTTTGACCATGTCGATATTCTCTATCAGACCGAGGCTGTTCGCCTCCTAACAACTGATGCGGGCTCCATTCAAGGTTTGAAGGTTCGAAAGACAGACGGCTTTCTCCACGACCTTCTCGCCCCCTCGGTCATGCTTGCTTGTGGCGGCTTTGAGGCGAACCAAGAGATGTTGGCCCGATATATTGGGCGTGATTCGCACAAGCTGCCGCTCATTGCCCCAGGCTTGAAGTATAACAAAGGAGCAGGCTTGCGAATGTGTCTTGAGGTTGGCGCTGATACTGCCGGATCTTTCGATGGGATGCATTGCGAGCTTGTCGATACTCGGGCCGACAAGCCGGATGCTGTGATCTGGGGTCACAACTACGGCATTCTTGTCAACAACGACTGCGAGCGGTTCTACGACGAAGGTGAACGACATCTCTTTGCCACATTTGAAATGGCGGCCCTTCACACTTGGAAAGATCAAAACATGTCTTGCTACTTTATTACCGATGAGGTAATTATGCAACGCTTCAAAGGCAGCTGGGTGTACGAAACCACAGACAAGCCACCGGAGAAGTCAGACACGATCGAAGGTTTAGCAGAGACGCTAAAACTCGACCCAAAGAAACTCAAGAAGACAGTCGATGACTTCAATGCGGTTATCAACGACAAGGGTTTCGACCTAATGAAGCTCGACGGCAAGGCGACGACTGGCCTTAAACCAAACAAGACCAACTGGGCGAATCCGATCGCAAAGGCACCATTCTACGGCTTCCCTTGCACGCCCAATCTCACCTTCACGTAAGCCAACAAGTCCCAAGTAAAATTGAATCATAGCTCACCATCACACAGTTACGGCGGTGTGAAGACTGATCTTCACTCACGCGTGCTTTCTCACAATGACGTACCGATCCCGGGTCTCTATGCAGGTGGAGAGATGACTGGGTTGTTCTACAATGAATACCCACCAGCCACCAGCTGCCTTCGGAGCATGACATTCGGCCGTCTTGCTGGAACAGAGATTGCACAGAAGCTTAGAATTTGAGAATGCTTTTCTTTCTTCGGCTTGGCAGGACGAAGGCGTCGCGAGGCGGGTCGGCGACATCCGGTAAGTCTCCGGCCCGGGCCTATTTATAAGCCACCTAACTGACCTACTCTTACGACTCGCGGTCCCCAGCCATGGTGAATAAGGAAGCGACGTGACGCGGACACCCGGAAGCACCATTGTGCCCGAGATCCAAATCTTTTCTATGACCCAAAACCGACTTCCCTCTCTTCACATGTGCTTTAGTTGTAGAAAGTCTTTTAGGGGATCCCACAGGGTGCTAGATAGCTCAATTTGGCAAGCAACTTGGACTCAATGACCAAGTTAGTCATCAACTCAGTATTAAAATAACAAAATGTCCGGGTGTAATACCTAGCACTCTACACTTTGGGAAAAAATCTGGAAAGTCTGGAACTTCTGTGGGTCCAGTCTGGTCTTGGCCACTCAGAACCCGGTGGGAGAGTTTGTCAGTCATGATGGTCATTTGCTATATATTTCGCCTCTTTTCGGATCTCTATCCGTCTTTGTCGATCAGCAACCATAAAAGGCTGCACACTCTCTTTACACCCTCACTTTGAATCTTGTATCTTTCCAATCGTTCCATACTCGTCAAAATGGTTGTCGCATCCGCTTTTGTTACTATCCTAATGGCTGTGGCTGTGGCTGCTGCTCCCCATCACATCGACCTTGTCGCACGCGACTGCCGCACCTTTACCAAAGACAACCGAGTCGCGGTTCTCACTTGCAATATCCCAACGAGCTATGCTACGCCCTCATGCGGAAATGGTCAAAGTGTGAATGTTCAATCCTATACACAACTCGTCACCAAGCCTGGCGACAACAATACTACCTGCCGGATCACGGTATGTCCCCATCTCGTCTACTTGCGATGAGGCATATCTCACCTCCTTTCCATAGTACCAATGCTGCACCAAGTAATACGCCTGCCAAAAGCCACTCAGAACGGCAGACATGTGTCCTGCCACCGCATCAGTGCTCGAGTGCCATAAGTCTCCGCGGCGTTGATTCTTTGGGAGATCTCGTTTTCAACGACGGCAAATACACCGGCAACTGCCACACCAATTTTCTCAGTCTCATCGCCCATCCAGTCTTCAATCTCCTTGTAGAGATACAACTTGTTCTTCCTACATACCCCTAAAGTACTTTTCTCATAGTCCATCCTTACTCTAGCTTGCTATATCTGTTAAAGAAGTGTGATAGAAAACCGTAAATGTGTGTGAATTGGCTCGTTCGTCTAGCTACTCAGTGACAAAAGTTGCCTCTACGATCCGCAAATCGTCACCCCTTAACATCCTCCATGTCCATATGCTACTGGCCATACAAACAACATACTGTCACATGGTATTGGAGCTTGTATGTTGAATGTTATGTTGAATCATGGAATTCATAAGTTGCCTGCGCTTTTCAAAGTTATTAGTAAATGCTTTAAAACCCGTCGTGGATGTCCGGCCGCTCAAAGCGGGAAATCGGGCCTACTCTACGCAACTCTTACGAGCAATACGGAGAACAAGGCCGTGGCCAGTGTCTCATCAAAAGACTGAGACTATTGTGATGAGTTTGGCTAGTCGGGCAGTGTTAATTAGCTATCCGGGCAGTGTTCCCTATGATTCGTGATTATAGAGAGAGCGAAAGGAGTAGTAATAAGGATAACGATAATAACGATGACGACGACGATAATAATAATATACAATAATGACGATGAAAGCGAGAATAGGAAACATAGTCGCTTTAGAGATAGGCTACAGATTATATACGTGTGTGTGGACACTGCCCGGATAGCTAAATAGCACTCCCCGACTAGCAAAACTGATTGTGATTGCAGTACGACATCCAATTCCATGATATCTCACTCCGTCATGGTGTAGGCTGATCAATCGACATGAGGGACACCGCTGTCTCATTATTTTACATCCAATGCCATGGAGTATCTTTTCATGGTAGAGTCGCGGCAGATTGGGTAGCCGGCACATGCTCCAATGTTGGCGACTTCGGTTTCAATGATAGCCACGGGCTCATTTTCCAGTCTGAAACCCGAGCTCAATTTCACAGCACAAACGAGTCTTCTTGGCTCCATTGTGTTCTTCTCCTTCCGCTTCCCCTTGCGAGTCATGGAAACATTGCCACTCCGTGGACATGTGCCTTGCCAAAGCCGTCAAGCCCACAGCCCGTATCCACGTGCCGGTGGGATGCAACGGTAGACTATCCTCACTTTAAAAGCTCATATCCGCAAGCCAAGTCCCGGTGGGATGCTGGTGCGCTTTGTCCCGCCAGAAAGTGAAACACTCCTTCATATCTGTCTCTGACAACTACAGTCACCATGGCCGAGTCGGTCACCATTTCAACACTACGAGGCTGTAGCCAAAGAGCGTTAGTGATTCGGCCTAAGTAGGAGGACACCCTCGGGTTTTGAGGCCCATATCTCTGAATCTTCAATGTCGTATGTTGAGACAAGCTAGACCGCGTCAGTCAACTCACCATGTATACTGGAGCCATCGTTATTCCTTCGTTGCTAGTCTGTCAGAAGCTTACGATTCAGATGTCAAATGTTTAGATGCCCGTGGTCATCGGAGAGAGTCTAAGGTTAAGTCTATCTAGAAGAGTCCTTACCAGAAACCTTTCTCCATTCGCGTAACGATATGCGTTTGTGTCGAGTCCTACTGATAGTGTTTTGTTACCATATCTGCTCCCTACTGAGACAAGGAAGAATGGAAGTTCCGGCCCTTTGTGATTCTATTGCCATGCGCTTTCCACTTGGCGCCTCTTATCCCACGTTAACCGTCACCAGTAAGATAATATGTTAGAGTTCAGGCCGTGTTTCTGAATTCCATCCTAGCCACGGCACGGGTTGTGGGGAAATCGGACTTCCAGTCTCCACATGGTCTGATCTGAGCAATCCGACTACGGATAGTTGTCTTCCCTTGAACCATTGCCAGTGAAAGCAACCTCTTGTCAACCGAGCCCATCATCTTTGGAACAGAATTTCGGCCTAAACGTCACTTGTTTCTCTTGCAACCATATGAACTAAGGTCCATCCGCATCATCAAAGCCTAGCGACGGTAACAGGAGATCATGATGGTGTATAAAACCCAAGGACAAGGACGTAGACTCATGAATCATGAGCCTTGAGGGGCAATTAATATATCAAAAGGGGTTTGGTCTTGGTAGGCGAGCTGCCTCAATCTGATCTGGGTCGCAATGACCATGTGCTCCTCCGATCTCAAACCATAGTCTCTCTGCATGTCAGAACTCTATTGTCTCGACGTGGATCACACCATCAACCTCGGAGCTGTGGTCCGAGTATGATGTTTGTACTGGTGCCATGAGAAGGAACGGCTATAAAACAATACTTATTATCCCGCCTTTCAAGACCAAGCTGCTCAAACATCACGCATCATATCAATTCCCTACAGCTCATAAAGCCCACCTGACGATTATTTCGAAGACTCCAAAATGTACTTCTCCAAGCAGATCCTTACTGTGATTACCGCCCTCCTGTTCGCCAGCGCTGGTGTTCAGGCCGGTTGCACGACCGAAAGCCCCGGAACTCAGGGCTTCAACGGCGGCAAGTGCAACTCCGACAAGGTCTACTGCGGCTACGCGCCCTCTGGTGGCTACGGCATCACTTGCTGCGACACCACCTGCGAATGAAGAGAGTCGCGACGAGTTTTGGAACAGCCAAGTTAGGTAAAGCCCACGGCCCTAGTTAGTCGTTTCCTCACATCACTCATATACATCATCTAGACCTTATTCTTTCGGACGTTGCAGCATACTGTAAAGATACAGAAATGAGTTGCACGGAGGAGCACAATCGACAATCCCGGGGACGCCGCATGTAGAGCAACAATGAAGAACGACATTGAAGTTCAGGATACCAATTTCATTCCCCATACAAAGCTCAATTTTATCGTTCATGGCGTCCGATGTCAATACGAAACTACCACCATGAAAATCATACATAAGACCTATTACCCGTGATGGTGCCCTCCTTCCTCATGTCCCTCAGGCGGGAACGGTTGCTCTGCACCCTCGAGATTCGGATCCCACGCCGGATTGGCACCAGCGTCCCGCCAACGTACCGATCTAGGACCGTGCTTGTTCCAATCCAATATCGCGTCAAAGTCTCTGCATGTATGCATCGATGACCAGTTGGGCAGGGCATCTCTGCGCAGGGGATTGCTGAGCGGGTCCACAAATAGGGCCGGGGTGACGTCCGCGTAGCACATAAGGTTCATCCGGAGCATATCGATGCAGTGGTCTGGGTTGACGATGCAAAAGTCAATTTGGAGCTTATTTTCGTTAAGCTTTGATGATGCAAGATGAAACTTACCATAGTGAGTATAGATATTCTCGTCGGGAACACCTTCGTCAAGGAACTTATAATGCTCATAGTTATAGAACAAGCCCATTCGCAGTGAGTTCTGAGAGTCGTGTTAGGCACAGGTCATTTTGACGCAAGCAACAGGTGACGAACTGACCAAGCAATGCAGCAGATGAAAGACTTCGAGCATGGCCAGGTAACCCCCGCCTTGTTCTTCGGGAACTTTGTGGAAAGGAAGTTCTGCTGAGTCTGTCATGTTCAACAAATTGACTTCCTCCTCAGAGACCCAGATCCCACCCGCGCCCAGTTCGATCTCATGCCAGGCGACATCGACAGCGTTGGAATGATTCCCAGGTGGGCCTCGCCACTTGTTCGTTTGCCTGAACTCTGCATTGTAGTGCTCTGGCGTCTTGTACTTGATCGCCTCAAGGGCCGGTGCTGTAGCCATCGTCAGTGACAGTACTCTATGTTCTTGTTTATTGCTTAAACTCACATGGCGTGGAAAGTGTCTGTGTGCATCCCTTTGTCGAGGTGTTCGGCTCTCCTGCCCAGATAGTATAGATAAGCGCAATGAGCGTCACCAAATTGGTGGTGATGAGGAGGATATTCGATTGTGGCCATCGGTGATTGAACCACCTTGAGCGCCTAGAAGGCGCACCAGCCTCCTTGCCCTCTGCTTGCGGCAGGCTGTCATATCTCGAACCAAGTTTCCACAACATGGCGACAATCAGGATTGTGGCTTCTTTCGGGTTGATCAAATGTAAAAGGTCAGAAAGTCCGAAGAATCTCACAGTTTTAGCATAGTAAAGGCAAGCTGGGAGAGGTGGCACGTTGAATTCTTCACAGCGTGCTTCTTCCTCGGACCACCAGCCTTCTATCGGCAGAAACATCCGGCAAGTAAGACGCCCGCATGATGACTTGGTGGGCCGACGCGCTATGCTTATACAAAATGCTGTAGCCTATTCCTTCGGTCATCAAGCTTCTTGATTCGGCCTAGCACTTGCATGGGTGCCGCTTCAAAAATCCCCAGCAGCCCGTCGTGGATCTCTTCCCGAAAAGCTTCGCGGCTGATATCGACCATTCAGAACGGCAGGATTCGGATGTCCCCATCGAGAGCGTTTTATGTCTGGTCGTGAAAGTCCGAAAAGGATGCAAGCGCAGCCCCGCCACCGAGGGATTGGGTTCCTGGAACACGGCCAAAGATGGTCTGTCGTACTTTTGAGACAAATGGAAACCCAATCTCAAGCTTTGTTGAACCAATCATGCGAAGGATAACACATGGGTGTCAAGGTTAAGGTTACATCGCAGAAGCCAGAGGAACTATTCAATAGTCTAGATCATCAAACGTCATGAGCTAGCCTGTTCGCCTTCCTGTCTAGGACATACGACTCGGCACTGTGGCGAGCAACGGGTTGTGCAAGAAAGATCACGCTCCATCCGGCTTGCCATCTCAGAAGGATGCGATAAGACCGACTCCTGTGAAGCACTAGCCCCGTGGACGATGTGAGTGGTCTCAAGTCTTACTCTTAACATAAAGGCCCGCCTACAACCTCGCAGCCCCAAAACATCATTTCAGTTCCCCCGATTCCTCGCCACCAACCCATCCAAAATGCACTTCGCCGTCCTCACCGTCGTGGCCCTCCACGCCCTCGGCGCCATCGCCGCTCCCGTCGCCGCCGACTACGCCGACCTCGCCAAGAACTCCATCGTGATCAAGTCGGCCGGCACCTACAAGCGCGGCGAAGCGTACGCCGACTTGGCCAAGGATTCGATTGTCATCAAGTCTGCTGGCACGTACAAGAGGGGCGAGGAGAAGCGCAAGGCGGACTACGAGCAGCTGGCGAAGGACAGCATTGTCATCAAGTCTGCAGGCACATACAAGCGTGGCGAGGACTACGCCGACTTGGCAAAGGACTCTATTGTTATCAAGTCTGCTGGAACCTACAAGCGCGGCGAGGAGGTAAGTCACATCTTGCGACTTTGAAGAAACAATAGATTCTGACTGTAGACTTTCCAGTACGCCGATCTTGCCAAGGACTCGATTGTGATCAAGTCAGCCGGTACCTACAAGCGTGATGAGGAGAAGAGGGACGAGGAGTACGCCGAGATTGCCAAGGCCAACATCATCATCAAGTCTGCGGGCACCTACTAAGAGATCATGTACGCATAGGCTAGCTGAAGCATGGGGCCATGAATTGGACAATGTGTTTGTGAACACGATGGAATTGACTTGATGTATTTCGTGGTCGTCTCTTGGGATGTCGTTCAGCCAAGGTGACAAAAGCCCCTTACTTCCTGCAGCCCAGCCGACCGGGTTGCTTGGCGGCCGTTGGCACAAGTCTTGGCAACACACTCAACATCCATCAGCCAGGCTGTTGGAAACACCAGCGCGATTATCAAGACTCTTGATTACCCATCTGATGCTACGTATATCTACTCTGGGAAGATGGAAAGCGCCTTCACCGGCCACTGATGCTTTCGCTCATACTCCACCACGAAAGACCACTCGCCTGACCCGACAATCTCGACCTTCGGTCCATCTTTACCAGGCAACACCACTTCCATCTCTGTCAATGGAGGAACAACAACTTGAACCTTTAGCTCCGAAGGAGTAGTGTCGCTGCCAGTCAACTCCCATTTACAGGAAACTTTGCCATACGGAGTGAGATGCTCAGCCGCCGCATGCGTGAACTCGCCGCCGAGCACTGGCTCAGCCCTTGACCTCTTCCAACCAGGATCCAGTCGTTTCAAACCAGCCAACCGCTCAATCATGAACTTGGCCACAGCACCAAACGCGTAGTGGTTGAACGACGTCATGTCGCCGGGGTTGATCGAGCCGTCGGGCAGCATGCTGTCCCAGCGCTCCCAGACCGTCGTAGCCTCCATCTTGACGGGATACAGCCATGAAGGACACGTTTCGTTCAGCAGCATCGCGTACGCCACGTCGCTGTGTCCCGTCCGTGTGAGTGCTTCGCAGATGTATGGCGTGCCAGCGAAGCCTGTGCCGATTCTGAAGCTGTTGCGGCGGACAATCTCCGAAAGACGGTCCCCTGCGCGCTGCGTCTGCTTGGGTGAGAGAAGGTCGAAGGCGATAGCGAGGGCGTAAGCTGTCTGAGAGTCGGAGGTCAGGCGTCCGTTGGCGCTGACGTACTCATCAAGGAATTCTTGCCGGGCTGCGGCAGATTCTTTGCGGTAGTGCTCTGCGTCTTCGTTCTTTTCAAGAATGGTTGCGACTTGGATGAGTAAGTCTAGTGACCGGATGAGGAATGCGTTGGCGACGAGAGGAGGATCAGTGACTGCCTTCATCGGCTCATCGGGGGGTGCGTTGGGGTCCAACCAGTCCTGGTCACGTTAGTCTTTTCATGTCGATAAGAGTGATGGCATTTGCGACTTACTCCAAGTTGAAACAGCCCAAAGTCCCAAAGATGTACTGATCCATTTTTGTTCCTGGGAATCTTTTCAATCCATGTTGTCATAGACTCATACTGGTCCCGGAGAATGCTTGTATTACCCGTCTCTTCATAAAGGGCCCACGGCGCGAGGACGACAACATCATGCCAGATGGCGTTGGCTCCAATCTTGCCCCAGTTCTGATGGCCCTTGAGGACATTCGGAGATACCATAGGTGGGATCCCCTCCAGCTCCTTTTGATCAAAGGCGACATCTGCCAGCCAGTTCTTCAGGATGCCGAAGCAGTCATAGACGTAGGTAGCCGTGGGTGCAAAGAGCGCGAGGTCTCCCGTCCATCCCAGACGCTCATCTCTTTGAGGGCAGTCGGTGGGCACAGACAGGAAGTTGCCCCTCATGGACCAGCGGACATTGCTGAAGAGCTGGTTCAGCCGCCTATCTGAGCAGGAAAAGGTGCCTGCTTCTTGCATGTCCGTATGACAGACGACAACTTTAAGCGCTCCTCTGCAGGGATTGAGATACCCCGGCCAGCCGTCAATCTGAAGGTAGCGGAAGCCGTGGAAGCTGAAGCGCGGTTCCCAGCTCTCACCCTCGGGATCGCCCTTGAAGGTGTAAACATCTGTTGCTTGACAATCACGCAGAGGCCTAGTGCCGAGCTCTCTGTTTTCGAGGACTTCTGCGTGACGGAAGGTGAGCTGGTGGCCGCGCTCGGCCTCGACATTCTTGAATCGGACATATCCAACAAGGTTCTGGCCAAAATCAAGGATGATTTTGCCTGATGGTGTCGTGATCAGTTCTTTGGGTAACCAGGATTCCATGCGCCGAACTGGCTCACCAAATCCCGCGATGAGGTCCACGTTACTGGGCAATTTAGGCAGAACCTCTACCGGTGACCATTCGCCGCTCGTCGATGTGGTCGACCAGCCAGCAACTTCTGCAGTGGCGTCGTACTTCTCTCCGTCATAGATCTCGGCAAGCTTTGTCGGTCCACGGGTAACCTTCCAAGTATCGTCTGTGATGATGGTCTCTGATCTCCCGTCCTCGTAGGTGATCTCAAGCTGAGCCATAACGGCAGTTCTGGTGCCCCAGATACTGCGACGGCCTCCCTCGAACCCAATGCGGCCGTTGAACCAGCCCTCGGCCACACGTATTCCGATGCAGTTGAGAGAAGATGAGATGTGCTCGGTGACATCATATGTCTGATACTGCAGTCGGCCGTCGTAGCTCGTCCAGCCGGGTGCAAGGAAGTAGTCTCCGACCCTTCTCCCATTGATCTCGGCCTCGTAGATGCCCTGGGCAGTCACATAGAGTCGTGCAGACTGCACACGACCCTCAGACTTGAACTTCCTTCTGAACAAGTCCTCGGGCTGCGGAGCGTTCTTGCCGTCTTCCGACCAGGGTGCCGAGATAAGCTTGCTGCTCCAGTCGCTTCGATTCAGCAGGCCGGTCTCGAATACGTAGGGCTCACTCCACGGCGACAGCTCCGTTTGATCCGCACCGCGAGCGCGCACCTCTACGGAGTACTTCTCGCGAGACCCGATGGCCTCACTCACCGGCCACGGGACGTCTTGGGTATTTGTGTCATTTTCAGAAAACTCGCCGAGAACGGTGGGGCCGGAGCTTGAGAGACGCGAGATCCGGATGATCCGCTCGCCGGGGGTGAAGTTTGGGGGCGCGTCACTGTACCGCCATGAGATACGAGGTCTTTCGACGTGGATTCCCAACGTGTTGTTCGGTCGATAGTGGTCAACGCGGACATCGACAACTTTGAGGTTCGCCATCGTCGCTTAGCATCCGATGCTTCCAGTGCATGTAGGTATGTGTACCACTCAAACTCGGCTGTAGATTTGACATGGGAACTTGTTCGTTTTACACTTCATCTGACCCCTCTATCGAGAAGAGCATAACACCACATTTCAATGTCCATCGGTGTGAAGTTTACACGACCGGATCAAAAGAGCCCGAGATGGTGTTTGAGATGAGTCTGGTGATGGTACAAGTGGAGATACACTTCTGCGTGGTGATCCAAGATGGATCCCGGCAGAGAGGGGAAGACCCAGAGGACTAGCCTTCAACCAATGAAATGGTCCACCATAGCCGGAGTAATGCCATCGTCGTTTGGTCGGAAGAGAGAAGCCAATCAAGAAAAAGTTGTTTCCGGGGAATGGCCGGCGTTTAGCCTGGCTCTTGACTCTCTTGTGGTGGATGAAGATTGCAGTGCAATGGCCGCACGGAGCGCCGGAAGGTCTAGATCATCAATATCCCAGTCATTACGTACCAGGTAGACACCTCGGCACCCATGATGTTCTCAATCGTTACTCTCAATCGTGCAATGCCCTTTTCAACTTGACAAATCGAGGGTGATCTCTCGCGCTTGACCTCTTGCCATCGCCTATTCTGTCGTCGCCGCTCTTTTCCGTTGGCATGGGAGAGGCACCGGGCAGCGGCAGCGCCATGAATGCATGTGCATCGTCCCCCAAAATCCATTTCAAGCCGCGCTCTCTCAGGCAACGCAGCTCATCCTTGATAATCCGTCCCCGCCCGATCCGGTAGGCTTCATCGCGTGAAAGCACCGGCGATTCGCGTTCTTCCACGAGTCTGATGACCACGGCCGGTGCCGGCTCCGGCTCCGACCCCGCGCGGTTGAGGATATCGGCATCGTCCAACCAGTGGAACAGCAAACTTCCGGATCCCGCATGCGCGCCCCATGGGTTGATCTCAATCAAGTTGACGACGAAGTCGAGGTTTTTTACCTCCGCGTGAACATCCAGCACACACGAGTCGAACCTCAGTTGGGGAGCCATGTCGGTCCACAATCGGCGAACTTGCATCGCGAGAAATCGGAGCGCATCGTCCGTGATGCCCGGATGGTTGCACTGGTAGAATCTGCTCTGACTGATTGTGACTACCCTGGTTTTGTTGATGTAGCATCGCCATTCGCTCAGGCGATCTAGGTCGGCGTGGTACGGGAAGAAGAAGAGCTGGCTATCGGTAAGATCATCAGCGCGCTGATACTCGTAGTACAGACTCAGGAGGGCTTGAACTGTTCACTTCGATGATGCGAGCTTGATGAGAGCGTCTTTGATCGTAAATACGGGTCACAGCGTCCCTGCATCGACATCTTTGGGGCTGCAGTGGCTCATGCGGACGGAGTACCCTTGGGAGGAGTTCTTGCCGAAGCCGTCCAAGTTCGCATTAATTCTGCAGGCAAGAGACTGGAGTCTGTCAATGCTTTCTGCTTTCGTGACGTCGTGTTGTACTTCTGGAGCAACCTCGAGTAGTGCAACGACTTCCGTCTTGGAGAATCGGTGGACAGCAACTGGCGGATGCAGCATGTGCCGTTGGATTGCCGGCGACAGCCACTGCCCCATATTGCAAGGCGTTATCTCCTTCTCTGTCTTGTGAAGAAACAAAGGCGTCAGGTAAAATGTTTCCTCAAGCCATGGTGCCAAGGCATGGTGATTGTAGAAGTTCAATCGCGCGGCAGGTGATGTGTCGGGAGGACGGCGCTCAATGATGACGGCACTTTCTCTGGAAGAAGACATCTCGAATTGGATTGGCAAGCGCGATATCTCTTAATTTCAATGCGCAGTTGTAGCAGCCGCCACTTTCTTTCCTTCCCTTCTGTAAGTACCTACTCTCCCGTTGCCTTCATCGTTCCTTCGCTGGTAAGTCACCCCGACTAATTTTAAATCATCCCATGACAGAAGGATCACGCCAAGATCCTTCTCAGTCTTTGTTTCCCGCTCCGATTTTCAACTTCAAGGCATGCACAGCCGTTGGCCACCTACCTTCTTGCAAGCCGTTTCAGGCTTGCGCCTCATGGCGGTGGAGGCAGTGGCATACGGGCGCCGCAGGGAAACCTCCATGACCGAATCCTGCCAAACCTCCTAGGTACCCAAAGAGGCAAGTACGATCTTTCTTACGCATTGGATTCAACAAATGACTTTCCATATCAAAACGAAGCCACGACGGGACTGGAAAGAGCCACACACAAGGTACTGCTGGAGGATCGCGTTGTCCACTGTCCTCGACAGACTTCGTCCCACAACAACCTCCTTTCTCGAAGCACGCATCATCAATCATCACTCATTCATCCATAACGACTGTCACACGCCCATCAATAGTCACTATCGCTACGATCACCATGCCGAGCCTTCGCTTTTCTTTACAACTAGACGAGTATAAGCCAGCTCCCGACACCGCCGCCGGGCCTCGCCCAACTGACGTCGCTGCTGAGTGCAAGCCGACCTGGGCCCTCCACGAGTATCTAGAAACTGCATTCTTCAGTACATCGACACCGGAGAAATGGCAGGACGATGAAGATACCGATGAGAAAGCCTGTGCTGCTTGCAACAAATTCACAACTTCCGGCCAGTCCCGCTGCCCAACTTGCAGGTCTACGTATTGTAAAGAAGAATGCCGGTATAATATTCCCACTGAACACGAACGAATTTGCGCGAGATTTGCCGAATTCAGCAAGACGCAACGGCCTTCAGAACACCATTACCGCGCGTTGTTTCTTCCCTGCACCGACGAGCCTCAATTCGTCTGGCTCAAAGTCACATATGACGATTCCATCGGGAAACTCCACATCGAAACAGACCGCCAAGAAGCATTCGACTATGTCAAGGAAATGAAGCTCCCCGCCGCCTCGTGGACTTTCAACAATGAATGGAGGCAACCCATTACTCCTTACGGAGTCGACCTAATCACTTTCAACGCCAATGAAAACGCCGTTAGACAAGAGAAATGGCTTAATCATAGCCTGTTGGGTTTTGCACCGCCTGGCCACGTTGGGCTTGTGTCTGGTCCAGTATTTCTCATTTCGTACGACGTTGGCGCTCCGCCAGGAGTAACTCAGATCGGTGTGAGCAGCATCACCGCAGGCAACGAGAAGAGCGACGATGTTGGCGGGGAAGCTGACGAAGGGGATGAGGGCGAAGAAGACGAAGAAGATGAGAACGAAGGCGAGCGGAACGAGGCCAAGAGTGGCAAGCCGAAATCCAAAGGAGGCTCAGCCAGAAAAAGAAAGGGCAAGGCCAAGGCCAAGGGCAAGAAGAACAAGCGCGCACCCAGAACCAAGCGCACAGTTGATGTCGAAAACGCCGACAAAGAGATTGCCTAGAACGAAGATCCTGTGGGCAAACCCGACGCAAGAGGCCCATTCAGGAGTTACCGAGATATCGGAGTTCGGGAGATCGATTTCGCCATCAAGTGCTACCTCGTGCACCATAGAAATCCAGTTGATGGAGTCCATTGGGTAGCTGTCCACGGAGGCTGTTCTGGAGACCAGATGCACTCTATCAAGATAAA
Organism: Colletotrichum sp. SAR 10_71; assembly: GCA_025327135.1. NCBI lineage: Eukaryota > Fungi > Ascomycota > Sordariomycetes > Glomerellales > Glomerellaceae > Colletotrichum > Colletotrichum sp. SAR 10_71. The sequence goes on from JAKMWS010000082.1 coordinate 81,271, forward strand.
CAACCTGCGCGATGAAACGCTGGTAGCTTTGGGAGTTGAAGACATGGTGGAGCAGACAACACTGACGCGTCAAAGGTTCATAATGAGCTACAGCTTATCCCCTTGTGCGGCAATGTATTCACTTGGGCTTCGATGGCATCTGCAACCCGCTATGCCCTCTGGCGCTCCCTTGGACCTTTCCGGGGAAGACGAAGACCCGGACTATGCTGCTTCTGAGCGCATCTTTGGAGCCATTGTTCGTGTGGTTGAAGATGAATCCTCAGAAGAGCTTGGTGTCGAGAGACTGGAGCACATGGGCGCCTTCACTCTTGCACAAGTCAACGGTGGGCAAATCCTACCTGGTCATATCAAAGCAGTGAGGGCATATCATGAGGATGCATTCCTCCGTGAATATGAGGATAAGATGTCAGAGCAAGGGTTCAGAGAGTATTGGGAGGGCATGAAGGCCGATGGTTTTATCAATCCAGATTTACCGTCACCTTACGACCTCGAGGAGAAAGGCGACGGGCTCTGGACGTGTTCACAAAAGGTCAGAACCGTTATGCAAATGAGGCGACTTTTGGACGAGGAGAGAAAACAGCGGCAATAGGGCGTGTTGGATGTGTATGTACAGCGATAGAAATAGCGGTCAACTCAAATGAGCGATTCCAGTTGAGAATCATTCATGGACATTGTGGCGATTCAAAACTCGATGTTACCAAGGAAGACTTCAGAGAAACACTTTCCCCCCATTTTGTTGCTGGGACGTGATTAAGAGGCCCCGCCAACTGTTTGAACCCATTCAACGGAACGTCTACGTGATCAAGTGAAGAATCTAGACCGGACTCGTCGCATGGTAACGGAGCGGTAGTGGTATAGAGGTGTGGGGCAAAGCCGATGAAGTGCGGAAACTAACGAGGCCCAGGGCAAATCTAAATTTGGAGCGCAATGCGGGGGTGACGTCTGCATGGCTCATGGGAACACGAGGCGACAATAGAAGAGACCGGGCTGTCCTTTTGTTACGTGGACATACCGCAGGAACGGAGCTACGGCAAGTATTCGTTCTTGGTTTTGGTGATCCTTGATGGCTGCCTGGACTGGTCATGTAATTCAATGATTGAAGAACGATGTGGCCGACTTGTGTGTTATTTGGAGTATGAACGAGATTCGAGACTCACGCGAGGCCTGGATTATTCGCGTTCTCAGAGAAAAGCCTACCTGAGATTTGCTGAGCAACAGGAATTAAAGTGAACGCACAACGTCGGATGAATGCGTTTAAAGAAATCAACTAGTCTCTACTCCTTCTATTACGACAGGATACTGTCTTGTGAAATTCGATGCCCAGGCCAAAATAGGTTTGTCTCCTGCACGAGGAAGAGTCCATCAAAATATCGGTTTCTTCGTGTAAATAAGGTGACCCATGAGCGCAGCTCTCTGTTGTACACCCTTGCAAGCTGTATTAATGGCACACACTCTTCGAACCGCTGGATACGGCTGCCCATCGTTGATTGAGAAGCTCGGTATGAATCACGACTTCGTACGAGCTTACCTGCAGTGGAAATTGCATCCTGATGTCGTGAAACCGTGTTATCCATCTCGTGTGAGTCGATTCTGGCTGTTTGCGTCGAGCTTTTTGATAACAATTGAGCTTTTGTCGTCTCTGTTTTAGATTACTTGTGACCTACACAGTCGATGATTTGTTTCTCAAACCTTCTCATAGAACATTCTCTCAAACCTCGGGCCCACTGCCAAGTCGGCGTGCCCGTTGTTGGTCCTACTCACTCAAAGACAAGCTTCTGTCTTGCGCGGTGTGCGTCAAAACGCCAAACTCAACCGCGGCGATCTCGGTGCTTCGGACATGACTGCAATATATTTTACATCTTCATTCTCGGTTTTGGCATCCGCGAAGAGCCTTAGATGTGGCTCATCGGGGCCGGCACCGAAGGCGGAGCGGAAAGTGGGTGCGGTCCGACAGCACTAAAGCAACCGATTCCCCCCCCTTTCTCTCGCTTCAACCCCACCTCCCACTCTCCGCTGAGCTGAGAGAGCAAGAGATCGACAACAAACACAAAGTTGCCAAAGACAACGGCTTCTGGAATAGCCTTCCGGGGGCCAAGACCCCTTTCTAAATTGTGGGACATCTTTCCGAGGCCCAAAAACTCGGTAGGGGGCGGCAAGTTCCAGCGCTAAAATCAACTCCGATTCATGAACCGGAGCCATATCGAGAGTTCATCCCACTCTAAAAAGCCTTGTGGGGGTGATGCGAGCCAATCATCAGAGACGGTTGTTTTCCAATTACAACATCGCGACCCAAGCCTCCTCCGCCGCGCTTGTTTTTCGAGATGGTCCTTAATGATGAACGCAGGGAAGCATGACGATTGTAAATGAGGCTCAGAGATGCGCTACCTTACGCGGCTCGGAGTACGCGTCGTGCTCACCGGTGAATGCGGAGAACCATGGATGGTGTTGACAAGACTTTTCAATGAGATGAAGGATGATTATATATATCGGGCTTTCCATGGCCTCAATAACGTGAATTCTGTTTTGAAGCATCGCAGACCACGACAACATCCGATCGCTACCAACCTTCGCTCAAGATACGCAACATGAAGTTCCAATACTCATCGCTGCTGATGGCAGCTTCGGCGGCCGTCGCCCAGACCACCACTCCGGCCCCGACTGCGACCGCCGGCTCCGGCACCATGCCCTCCGTCACTCTTGACTACTGCACGGTAGTTGCCACCGCCGGTAACGAGTCCGTCGGATACTACAAGTACCAGAACATCCGCTTCGCCGCCGTCCCGACCGGCGACCTCCGCTGGGCCAAGCCCCAGGACCCTCCCGTCGAGACTGAGGTCAACACCGGTGACTTGGCTTCCGCCGATGTTGCTTGCAGCTCCGAGGAGGACTGCTTGTACATGGATGTCTGGGCCCCTGCCAATTCCGAGGGCAAGAACCTGCCCGTGATGGTCTGGACGTACGGCGGAGGCTTCACCGGTGGCAGTAAGTCGGAGAACACCCCCGAGGGTCTCTTCGATCTGTCCCAGGACTTCGTCTACGTTGCCTACAACTACCGTCTCGGCATGACTGGCTTGGCCAACGGTCCCACCTTCTTGCACGAGGGCGGCACCTCCAACACTGCCATCTGGGATGTCGAGCACGCCTTCAAGTGGACCAAGAAGTACATCTCCCAGTTCGGCGGTAACCCCGATGAGATCACTGCAGTTGGTTTCTCCGCCGGCGCGTCCCAGGTCCTCTTCCAGATGACCCGCTTCGCCGGCCACGCCGAGCAGCTCTACAGCCGCGCCTACGTCATGTCCCCCGGCTTCGTCCCCGGCGCCGGCCACCAGCACGCCGACGCCTTCTGGCTGAACGTCTCCTCCGAGGCCGGCTGCGCGGGCGGCAGCATCGAGTGCATGCGCAGCGTCGACTTCGACACGCTCAACACCGCCGCCACCACCGTCCAGGACGCCTACACCTACCAGTTCCAGCCCCGCGTCGACGGCGACATCATCGCCGACACCTACGAGGCCCAGCTCTACCAGGGTCGCTTCAACTTCTCCGGCCCCGTCGTCGCCACCCACGAGCTGCACGAGGCCAACTCCCAGTCCTACTCGGGCGTCAACACCACCGAGGACGTCGCGACCTACCTGCGCATCTTCTTCCCCGCCATCGCCGACTCCGTCGTCGACGAGATCCTAGCGCTGTACCCCGAGGACGACTACACCGAGCCTGGCCTGCGCTTCGCCGACATGAAGCAGCACTTTGACCTGACGGCCCATAACCTCGCCCTCACCCACGCCATGAACAACCAGACCTGGAACGGCCTCGTCGCGCTTGACCAGGCTACCCACGGCACTGACCAGAGCTACTACTGGTACAGCACCTACACCCTGTCTGACTCCTCCTCCGACAGCACCACGATCACAACCACCGCCGCCTCCAACGCGACTGCTACGTCTGCCGCTGCCTCTGCCACCGCCTCCTCCAGCGCCGGCGGCCCTCCCAGCGGTGGTGGCATGGGCGGCAGCACCTCTGTCAACGCCACCATCGCCGTCATGATGCAGAAGTACCTCATGTCCTTTGTCCTTACCGGTAACCCCAACACGATGTGGGCCGAGGACAAGCTCGAGTGGCCCCAGTACGGCAACGACACCACTGCCGGCACCCAGATCGTCTTCAACACCACCTTCTACCTCGACGAGGATGACCTTGCCAACGACAAGGCCCTCTTCTGGAACAAGGCCACCTGGTACTAAGCGCCAGTCGGTGTTCCTATCTGCTTGTATTTTCCATGTTAAATATTGAGAACGCACATGTACATGTAACATACCCCCATAGACAGTTTTAGTACGCGAAGTACATCTTTTTTGTTGCAATAATGCCGCTGGTACCAATCGTGAATGTAATGATGCAATGTGACGCTCGAATTTGGCGTCTTGGGATGAAAAGAAACGTGGTATCATGGATTAGTCTAACCGATTCGCTGCTTCCTCCTCACCCAAACCTCTTTGTCCGGGGTTTCCGGGCTTCCGTCATCTAGTTTGAGCATAGCCGCAGAGCCTGCAACATCGCGCAGCTGCACTTCCCAGACTCCCAACTTGTACCTCGCCCGGTCTGACATTCCTGTCGTGAGGTCAAAGGACCAGCTGTGCTTTGGACACGTCACTCCAGTGCTGAGCACAATGCCGAAGTCCTCAATATCGAAGGGGACTCCTTGAGATAGAGGGTACGACGAGTGAGGGCATTTCTACTCGAATGTTAGCCCAGTAAGACTACAGCATCACCCCGGCCAACTCACATGATCAATCGCGTGAAACTTCCCCTTGAACCGGAACACCATCACCTGGTCCTTCAAGTCGCCCTCCATCTCGGCACTCTCAAACGCATCGGGCGAGATGTCCACTTCCGTGCTCTGCTGCACCGAGCCGTTCGCTTTCGGCGCGTGGAACACCTTGCATCCCGGCTTCAGGTCGGTGTTGCAGAAGCGAAGATCTGATAGGTTGCCGTCGTCCGAGCCGAGATCGGGAAATGAGGAGGCGAGGCCGACCGAGAACCAACCTGCGTCTACCCGAGACCGCCTGAAGTTGTTCATCTCGGGAGCGCGCTGCGGTGCGTGGTCTCGGCGCGTCTCTTTTGCACGACTTGTCCCGACGAATGCGTGGACCGGGCCGCTGTGAGCTCCTGAACGCCGCCGGATTGGGCGTAAAATTGCGATCGCAGAGTGGTGATGATCACGTGGTCAGTCACATGACATGACCGATGTACTCGGGGACCGAATTGCTTTCTTTCACGTTGTCAAAAGTGATATAGTGTTTGCTCCATCATGGAGATATCTGGAATATTTGACTATTTTATCTTCTTCAGTCCAGTACAAACATGTTCCTGTTGTTGAATGTTGAACTCCTTCAGCGCTTCTTCAAACTTGGCTCTCTTGTCTCCACCGATCGCCGCCTTCACGCTCTCCTCGCTGTCCCATCCAGTCACAACCATGAATGCCTTCTTCTTCTCGCCCTTGTATACAATTTCTCCAACAGACCATCCGTGCACACCGGCTAAGAAACCAGCTGTGACACCACTCGAACTTGCCTGGGCACGCATCATTGACTGCCACTTCTCCTCGAACGCCGCAGTGTTAGCATCAACGGGCAGATACGACCCAGTCAAAAGAACAACATTAGACGCAGCGACTTTCGCAAAGTCCCCACCACCCAAGTTGAAGTATCCTGTCCAGGGTAGTACAGGACCTGAAGGGCTGGACATCTCAATGACTTGGCCCCACAGCTTCCTCATCTCGAGGCCATCTGGTGATTGCTTCGCGGCATCTGCAGCTTCGACGGAGGTCCACACTTATCAGAGTTAGCCGCTAAAAATCATCGTAATACTGGGCATTGCATCCTACCTGCAGCCAAGTGGACGCTCTTGACCGGGCTACCATCCAGTCCGCCGGGACCCTGGACGCCTTCCCATTGGCCTACCAGGTCGGAGCTGCCGATGACCTTCGAGTGCAGTTCCTTGATAGACTTGGTGACGGGAGAATCCTCGTAGTCCTGCTTGACAGGGATCCACCCGAGCTCGACGATTTGAGTCATTGTGGTTGATAGTGCTCTCCGATTCCTGAATTGCTAAAGCAGGTGAAAATGTTTGATTGATAAACAATGTGGGAGCCACACGCGCTTATCAATGGGCACGAGGTGTTCCAAGAAGTTCAGAATTAGAAGCTTTGGCTCTAAAGGCTCCATTTCGCGACGACGTAATTTGTCCCGGCGGAAACGGTCAAATCAGTCTTCAATCATGCCTCGAATTCTTGGTCGGAGCTGCCAAGTCTCCGTTCTACTACCGTAGGCTGGCAGAAACTCATGATGCTATCATTTGAGCGCCGACTGCCGGGAACAATGGAACAGAGCCCTGAGTTTGCGGCCATGTACGGCACCCCGCCCTACTAAACTAGGAGCTCCGGCGGACATCGGCATCCATGGGGCTGAACGTCGATCAAGCCTGACAGGTTCCATGGGGCTCTTGACTCAAGTATCTCACTGTAGGGCTTGGCGTGTAAAGGCACTCCCCAGATGTGTTACGTGCATAATTAGAATTGGAGCGTGCGGTTACTGACAAGCATCAGGGGCGAAGATCGCATTGTCAGTTCCGCGGGTCTCGAACCTTCAGGGCGGGCTGTGTTTTTTATCGAGATCGCTAAATCAAACTTCCGTATCACTTTGCCGACTTCATTGTCCGAAAGGAAAGTAAGTTCTTGCGGAGGTGCAATTGTGTCAATTCCAGAACTTGCCTCTCGTTCCTGTGTCGCCTACGATGCAGCCACTTCAGTTACAATGGAGATCTACAAATCAATCACGTCAGAAATTGAGATCCATTACCAAAGAACTCACTACATCTGCGTACGATTTGCATTGGACTTGAAGGGCAGGTTTATGTGATGAGTCCTGGGCGTGAAAGCCCACGAAGTGTTGTTGGACCAGTGTCAATACAACCACGGTAGATACGGGAGACTTCAAGAATAGTTCAACATCCCATTCTGTAAGAACTAGAAGTACCTCGATCACTTGTTCCAACTACCTCCTGATTGCTCTAAACTCAATCGGCTTCCGCAAGTCAGGAGTCCATCCCATACCGCCCCTCTGAGGCTTCATCACCTCCTTAACTCCACCAGGCATCCGGATATCGTAACGCAAAAGCATGCGCGCCAAAATCAACTTGATTTCATTGTTGGCAAAGTAACGGCCAGGGCAGACATGAGCTCCATAACCCCACGCCAGGTTCTCTTTGGTCGCATGGCTGAACGTGTACTGCTCCTTGTTCTTGTAGTGGTTGGGGTCCGGAGTCTCTCCTCTGCGAAGCTTGAGGAAGCGATACGGATCAAACTCTTGTGGGTTGGGAAAGAGAACCGGGTCGAACAAGGGCGGCGCAAAAATGGCTTCAACCGTGATGCCCTGGGGGATGAGAGTGCCGTCTTTAAGGGTGATATCTCTCTCAACAACACGGTGGAAATGGGAAGGTGTTGTGGGGTTAAGTCGCTGGGCCTCTTTCATGACACTGTCGAGGAGCTTCAACTCATGCAGGGCAACGGGGCTCAGCTGTCCGTCGAACTGGTCGCAAACCCTCTGTGCTTCTTCGCGAAGCTCCTCGACTAGCTCTGGGCGAATCGCCAATTGGAACAGCGTTTGAGCAATCGTCGAAGATGTGTTGTGGGTCGAGGCAACACCGAGCTGAACCATCGAGCCAGCTACATCATCATCGGTCTGTTTCCACTCACCTTGCTTCGCCATCATCCAGGCCAGCATATCGTCGTACGAAGCACGGCCTGCCTGAACCTCTTCACGTCGCTGTTGAATGATTGGCACCACAAGCCTCTTTGAGGCTTTCAGATGGTTCCATGACTTGGCTAGTTGGGTTCGCTCGCGCTTGAAGAAACGGGCGATTGGGCGCATCCAGCCTGGATACATCTGAAGCATGTGTACAGCAGCCAAGACATTTTCTGTGAAGTGAACTGCACGTTTTGTAAGCTTTGGTACGTGAGAAAAGCAGAGGGTAAACCCACTGCTATCATGGATGAACTGTTCGTTCCGGCATACGTCTGGCCCGACGTAGACAGAACCAGAGACGATGGCAACGATCCGGAGTGAAGTCCGATAGATTGGGTGGGAGGTCCATTCTTCGCATGGGCCAATGACCTCGTCGACTGTCTTCTCAACCTCGGAGACCAGATGATGGTTGATGCGTTCTGCGACAAGTAAGTCATTTTTGTCGGTTGGCCATTGAAGCATCGGACATACTAAGATTTCTGGTTAGGTCTGAGCGGATGCAGTGCACCAGAAAGGGGTTGCCGGATGGCAAACCCGTGTACTGTCTGAGTACCCTCTGTATAAAAGTGGCATATTAGTATTGTGTCTGATTGAGGTCTCGCGGTGCGCTTTGACTCATGATCTTACCTGATCATATGCTTTATTTTTATTGAGGACAGCTTCCGACATATTCCAGAGCTCGTCCAGCGCCGCTCCTGGGAGAACAATCCGTTCACCTGTGATTATGTTTAGGGGCTTAACGTTGAACACGCATACAGAGATAGCCTACCTTCATAGTGTGTCACCCGGAAACACTTGTTCTTGCACCTCTGATAACCCTCCCAGTAGAATCTCATGGGATCCCTCAAGAACTCGTTGCGGCGCTTGTAGTAGCCCCCAAGCTCTTCTCCCATCAAAGGAATCTGCTTGAGTCTTTGTCTGACACGCAGCCGAGGGTAGATGTATGAAGCAGAAAAGATGACGGCGATGAACAGAAGCAGAGCACCGCGCTCGTGCAGAGTAGAAATGAACATCTCTTTGGCTGGAGACATGTTGATAAGTTGGAGGCTAAGGTCCCGCTTGGCAATTGGTATTTTGAAATCGATCACGAAAAGCACCCATGAAGCGGTGCAAGTAGCGTCACTGTAACTATATGTGAACGATGTGGAGATGAACCTCTCTGCATCGCCTCAAAGGCCTGGTCAAGATTACGCGACGCCGTTTCTGGGCAAAATAACTGGTGCCGAGCGTCCAGTCTTGGCGGCAGCCCCGACATTCTGGGAACCGTTGTGCGGCCATCAATGGTGGGGACCGGAGCCGGGACTTGTCGATCAGGTACCCCGGTTCACATGCCAAGGATCGCGAGAACGAGGAGGGGCGGGTTGAGGCCGTCGGAGACGCGTGGGTTTGTCTGAAGTGTTACCCGCTCAGCAGGCAACCCATTCGCTCAGAGTTTCATGAATCAAGAAGCTCTTTCTGCCCGCACCGGCGACTTTTGGGGGTGGATAGAAAATCGGGATGAGGACGTGCACAAGATTTACAGGCTGAACTACCTCGATATTGTCATTCTGGATATGTGCATCGAGGCGTGATGGTCCCCGATGCTATTTACGGCGATTGATATTTTGCCTTGGCATGGCCACACCCAAAGTTTGACGTGAGCAGGGTAAGCTGGACATTAGGCTGATCACTTGTCGGTGATGGCGATGCTATCCTTGGACTTTTGTCTAAGATCTGCGCCTAGAATATAGTGATGTTGCCAACAATTTTGTCTGGCACGTTACATTGACAACACTCGTGCTGCTAAAACAACTTCATATTCCACAGACTTTGAGAGTTATCGAGAAGAATGAGTAAAGTCATCGACATGGCGTCGCTTACGCAGCAAGATCGCGATGCCCAGCGCAGGTCGCCCTACGAGAACTTGCAGTCTCCCGTGGAGTCTGTCAACAGCCTTGCCTTCGAGAAAGCAAACAGCGACCCGTCGGTCGTCGATTGGGAAGGCCCAAAAGATGTTTTGAATCCCCAAAACTGGGGACCACGAACGAAGCTCGCCCACGTCCTCCTTGTCAGTTCGTTCACGTTGTACTCGTATGTCAATCTCTTATATCATGATTAACAGGGTAACATGTCAGAAATCTAATTCAAATATGTCCAGAAACTTAGCAGCTGTCATGTTCGCGCCTGGAGCTCAGTATCTTGTCAAAGAGTTCGAAATCACCAGCTCTATGGTTGCATCATTGACTGTCTCCATCTACGTCTTGGGGTACTGCGTAGGCCCGTTTCTTATTGCGCCTTTATCAGAGATCTATGGAAGACTTGCCGTCTACCACATCTGCAATATAACATATGAAGCTTTCACAATTGGATGCGCTCTCAGCTCAAACGGTTCCATGTTCCTCGCCTTCAGGTTTCTGGCTGGCTGTGCCGGTGCAGCGCCGATGGCTGTTGGAGGAGGCACCATTGCCGACATGTACAAGCCAGATGAGCGCGGCAAGGCAATGGCGCTATTCAGTCTTGGCCCTCTACTTGGTCCAGTCGTTGGCCCTGTCGTGGGAGGCGCACTCACCCAGTACAGCGGTTGGCGATGGACATTTTGGGTGATCTTCATCTTGGTAGGTCTCAGATACTTCTCTGGTTTGTGTATACATCTGACAAAAGCTGGCAGGCTGGCGTCGTATCTCTGATAGGTGTCGTCATTATGCGCGAAACCTTCGAACCCATCTTACTCGAACGAAAGGCCGCATACCTACGCAAGGCCACCGGAAACGATCGCCTACAAGCCCGAACTGCGAAGAACATCACACAAGGACAGTTGCTGTGGAGAGCTATCGCGCGCCCGACCAAGATGCTTTTGTTCTCGCCCATCATTTCTCTCATTTCTCTTTACTGCGCCTTCATGTTCGGCCTCACGTACCTTCTTTACACAACCTTCCCCGCTGTGTTCCAGGTGAAGTACGGCTGGGGCCCTTCTCAAGCTGGACTAGCATACCTTGGCCTGGCGATTGGGATGATATTCGGAGTCGGGCTGGTTGGCGCAGTGAGCGATAAGCAAGTCAAGGCGGCCAAGGCGACCGGAGTGCCAGCACGGCCCGAAATTCGCCTACTGCTATCGGTCTGGATGGCTCCTGTCGTCTCAATCGGCTTCTTCTGGTATGGTTGGAGTGCTGCCGGGGACACTCACTGGATCGTTCCAGTTCTCGGCACATTTGTTATTGGCTTTGGCTCCTTCATCATTCTTATGCCGTCTCAGATTTATCTCGTGGATGCATTTGGTGCCGAGGCGTCCGCATCGGCCTTGGCCGCGAATACGTTCATGAGAAGTCTGTTCGGAGCATTTCTACCTCTTGCCGGGCCGCCTCTGTACAAAGGGTTGGGACTTGGATGGGGAAATAGTCTGCTTGCTTTCATCGGGATTGCGTTTGTTCCTGTGCCATTCCTGTTTTACAAGTATGGCGAACGTCTCAGAGCTCGGTTCCCGGTGGACTATTAGCCACGGATCAGATATAGGGGACACGCAATTTGTGACCGCAAACATTCCATTCACTTGGCGTCTTCAATTCTGTGTTTCGATTAAGAATTGAGCATTAACTTATTGCGCGTAAACAATCATTGTCACTGCATATATTACTACCTAGTGGAATTGCGGCCAGGAACTCGAGTCATCTGAATGTTGTGAATACAGGGACTAAAAGATTTGAAGTAATGAATAAGGATACCGTTAGCTGTTCAACCGCCCAACCATTTTGCCTGAAGCCTCTGAGACATGTTGCATTCAGGATTCAATTTCCTTCATCTTTGCCAGGAGATTGTGACCAGACAAACTATCCCTTTTTTATTTTTTCATCTTTGCCAGCAGGTTGTGACTAGATTAACTGCCCTTCTCCGCGCCGAATCGTCTGTCCCATTGAATTTCGGCGTCTTCTTTCGCCGCCTTACCAGGTTTGATCCCTGCAACAGCACCGCAACTAAGAGGAGCCACAGCGCATCCTACAGCGACTGTGACCAGCAAAGGAGGAAAGACAACAGCCGCGGGCGCGGCGAGAAGTCCACTCAGCGCTCTGCAAGTAGCCATATGCTTAGCAGCCGCAGGCGCGCCTACTGCGGCTGCTCGCGATATCGAGTAGACCTTTCGGCGCCAGTTGCCATGAACGTTTTGTTGTCGGTTTGCGGCTTTGGCGTCACCGTCGGTCGCGCTAATCTTGTTGATGTTCGCAACATTGTATAAGCAGTCTCGCAGAAGTGGTGAACTGTTTCTTATGTTGACGTGGACGTAGGGGTTACCACTTTGGTGAAGCTCTCCTCTGATGCGAATAGGAAACAAGTCCGATGGGATCTAGATCTCATCCGGTACAACGAACAAATGGACAGCTGGGACCAAAACATTGATCGTAGGGTCTGGTCCAATAACCAGCCTGAACTTTTCCAGGAAGACTGACATTGCCCCAATACTGTGAAATGTGCCATAGAACTTGGGAATTGGATATTCTTTCAACAGGCGTTTGAAGGCCGGGTACCAGTCGGTGCCAGGATGATATACGAAGAAGTACTCGTCTTCACCAGCTTCGGAGTTTTCATCATAGCAGGAGGCAATGAAGTCGTGAACGTGCTGAGGAAAGCTGTGGCCTTTTTGGTTTTGGTGATTGTTGAGAGAATCAACCCCGTTGGAGATTTGCTCCACGTTCTTCTGGATCTGGCCACCCAGCTTGACGAGCTCGCCGTGTGCCTGGCCCCCGGAAAGCGTTTTGACGGCCTTGGATAACGAATCAGAGCACGCATTGAAAGACAATGTCTTGGCAATGACACCGGCGGTGTTCAACACAAGCTTTGCCGGGTCTTGTAGATCAGTGAGCTTAGCGTGGAGTTCTTTGCTTTGCTTCGCAAAGGCATTGATGGTGTCAGCCGAAGTGGAGACAAGGGAGACAACGTTGCCCATGTTGATGAGATTAGTTGATTTGAAGGCTTGAGCGAGAGCTAGGTGCACCGTGCAGTGAGTGATCAAATATTGTATAGGGTATGATGAATGATCAGATCGAATGTTGTAGGTGTGGTAGCGGATGTGGTTGAGTGCTTAGGCGTCGAGAGTGGAATGTTTAGCGATGAATATATATTCAATTGTCATGGGCTTGTGAGAAGTCATTCAATGGTTGAGCCGAAGCCATCGTTGCGAGCGAATTTGTTTGGCGCTCCGCCCACGGTCTAGCCCGTCGAGTCATCGACTATGGTATCAAAACTCTTCGTCAGATAGCACGTCTCTCAAAGCGTCAATGAGAACTCACTTTTGCATGTGCTGTCTTGGAGATGGCCTTGTGTTGACGGATCAGTCAGCGAGAATTGATTGCGGAGAAGCATCTCTCAACTTCGCACTTCTACTCACCTAGATGTCATGTCTTGGCAGGTTTCTGCAGTCAAGGACAGGAAACGCTAGTTGGTAAATTAAACTAAGATACTTGTGGTTTAGAGGACTTGTCACCTCAGCCCAGAGGCTTCTAGCCTCCCAAAAAGACGACCGCTCAGAATTGAGACGGTAAGAGTCGGCCGCTTGTGGTTAGGACATCTGCCAATTGGGAGTCAAGGCACAAGCAGCTTGAGTTGAACGACACAGAAACGCAATGGTACCGAAAATGACGTAGGTGTAAAATGTAAAGCTTTCGAGCTTACGTTAAGTTTACACTGCCAGCAGCGGCGATGCCAACTCTGGAAGTCCGCCTCAGCCCTCCGGCCGCATACTAGGCAACGGCCACCCAGATGAAGTCTCGGCGACATTTCCTGTTCCAGCGGTGCACGATAAAGACATCCCTAGAAGAAAAGCTAAAGTTTCCCCAACACCAGTCAATTCTTACGCGAACGGAAGTCCCGGCGATGATCAAATGCAATTCTAGGCCTTGAAGCAGTATCTTGAACGCATGTACTTGATTTCTTGATGCCTGGCCTAGACGCATGACGCGTATCTCTGGCAATTTCACTTGCACACGCCATATATCTGAGTTGAGACTAATTGCTAATGGCGTCTTCTCCGAATGGAGATCTTTGCCTTTGGGTCAGCTACAAGTGACCACATGAAGGTTCGCGTCTGCGGCACGGTGCCTTCACTGAGCTTCCAGTCGTAGTTCAAGACAAAATGGCACAGAGCTACCTTCACCTCATGCGACCCGAAGAAACGGCCAGGGCATGCGTGCGTTCCAATGCCGAAGCCCATGTGGTCGGGGGAGGTCGATGAGACTAGCTGAGACCGGTGCTCCATTCCGGGCACCTGGCGTAGATTGTAGAAACGCCAGCCATCCCATTTGAGCGGGTCTTTGTAGATCTTCTCGTCCCAGTGCAGATGGGACGATACAGCGATGGACGTTCCCTCGGCAAGGCGGAGTCCATCAGATAGCGTAACGTCCGTGTTCAGGATTCCCCGCAGGCCGCTAATGGCCGCTGGTTTCATTCTCTGGCACTCCTTCAGCACACTGTCGAGGAGCTTCATCCTGTGTAGTGCTGCCTTGGTCCATCCGCCTTCTTCGCTGAGCACTGTCTCAATCTCTTTACGCAGAGGATCAAGCATCTCAGGATGAGCTGCAAGATCGAGAATAACTTGAGTAAGAAGGTCTGTGGTGGTGTGCATAGCGGCCATGGAAAACAAAAGTTGAACAGCAGATGCATCATAGGGCATGCCTTTCGCAGCCTTTTCGGCCCACTCGACAGTGTCATCAAACACGACGTTCGGGTCTTCTGCCTTGGCTCGACGTCTTCGCTCAACCATTGGCTCGAATAATCGGCGAGCCAGGCGGACCTGAGTGCGCGCTTCGCGACAAGACGGAAGCACCCAGTGCACCAAAGGACGAAGTGCGCGTGGCCATAGTCGGAGCATCACCGCTGCACGATTGACCGTTCCAGCGTACGTAGTGGTGATTTTGAGCCAATCCTCATTTTGGTACAATGGGTCGCCGCCGAGAAAAGCCTTTGACGATATCCGTGAAATAATATCCAGAAGCGAAGATCTAAGTTCGACATCGTGGTATTCTTAGAGTGCCTGTTAGTCGTGATTTACAATCTGGAGAGACTCGAGATAAGTTACCTTCATTGTCTGTGAATATTCTTTGCATAGAGGTCGTGCATTCGGATGATAGTGAGTCGGTGATCTTGCCTAATTCAACTGTTACTACATGTCCACACAACGCGTCTCAATGTGTCCTACTCAAGTGATGTGTTAATTGGCTTTTAGTTACTTCTCGTAGTATCTTCGCGTCCCGAGCACCTTGCTGGGTAAAGTCAAAGCCTGGTATCCCCTCGTGGAAGTCCTATTCTCTGTGATCAGACCTAGCACACCGCATTCGGATCTCAGGAATAGCATCCTTTACCTGCAGAAACAGCTTCACGAAGTCGACTCTATGGTCATTCTTCAGCTCAGCCGCATATTTTGGCGCGAGCATCACAATTTCACCACCGTCAGCAACCATCCGGAAGCCCGCGCTGTCAGGGAAGTCCGCGAATCCCCGAAGCACCATGTCTCTGGCCCCCATGAGAAACCTGTATTTGGCCTTCATTCGAAAGATATCGAAAGGCCCAGGTTGATTTACCCATGGTAAAGGAGTAGATTTGGGAGATCTTTTGTGGTAGAAAAACAGTGTGAACAGTACTGCAATAATTGTTGATGCCAGGACGTAGCCTCTCGAAAGGTCATAATTGTCTCTACCCATATGCGTTGAGCTGTTGCTTTGGGCATGATTGTTGTCCAGACGGTTGATTGTGGCCTCCATGTTGAGTATGGCCGTCCGAATACTTGCGAGGACACGCGCAGCTGCGAAAAGACTATCTAACCAATTTGCTCGAACCCGAGGATCGCGCGATCGGTCGTCACTTGCGCCATGATTATCATTGCAATCCGTCTTCGAGATGAGGTAGTTCTCGTTCTCGTTATGTGCGGTCCCCGATATAACGATGAGTTCCAACACAGGGGTCCCTGGGGACCAGGATCGCCGACGGACCCCCAGCGCCGGTGCGGGCTGCGGGGTGTGCGGATAAGACCCCACCTCCATGCCGGTCCCTTTGTCTCATGCCTTTCTTTGGGGCGGGCGTAGCAACGATACGCTGTGTCTGTTGCAAAAGGCGTTCTGGTTCCTCAGGGCCAAGGCTGGGCGAAAACATACTGCGTACACATGCCAAGGCAGATATTTCGGCAAAAGATGACTACGTGACGCATCAACTGAAAGTTCCCGGCACCAGAATTAGACCCCTCGTTCTCGTCTTGGCGCCTCGAAGCCATGCCGACTCGCAACGCCTCGAGCCGTCTCAAGTTCCAGCTGTCAGAATTCCAAGTCCGTAGCTTTGGGGCTATGAGCGTACGCCTTGGCGGTTCATGACTTTTGCTTTCCGGCAAATCACTTCAGACGAAATGTAAAAGACTATGTGCTCGGGAAGTTGGCGGGATGACATGCAGTGGTTTGTAGGTTTTACCGCTGTTATACGCCATGAATTTCTAAGCGACTTAGTCTCTCATTGACATCATGGCTGAGGTTAACTGTGTCGGTCTCGGCTGTATAGTTTCGGTACCGGGTGTACCAAACTGGCAGATTTCCGCCGACTACCCACTCGTAAACAACATTATAGACTTTAGTCATCTGTGATAGAACTCTTCCAACGGCTCTGAACCACAGGGATTGACTTTGGCCCGGACCTAACGACTGTTAGTTCTAGGTGTGGAGCGACACAAGAATAGTCACAACATCAACCACCTTTGCCACCACGATAAGATGAATACGAGCTGATCGCAATTTTGGACAAATCTCCTGCATTCAAAACACGTAGTATTGCATTGAAAGTTCAATCCGCTAAACTCCTGGCGCAAACCTCACCCGACACGGGTAGCCATCCGCCGGATGACTTCCTCCACCTCCAGTAGTCTGATACACGCGATCGCCGTTGACATGCTTTGGCGCACTGCCTGGAAGCAAGACTCCCAACCCAATCTTATTCTCCCCCACCGCCTGCTTGGACTGTGACGCCTCCCATTCCTGATAAGCAGGTGTGAAATCAAATTCCCGAGCAACAAGCATGATGACAGCCTTGATCTCGACCATTGCAAGCTCCGAGCCCATGCATGCCCGAGGTCCTTTCTCGAACTAGAACATGTGAATGTTAGTTTGGTTCTGTAAAATAACGGGAAATCTTCAGCTGACTTACCGGACGCCACGCATCCTGGAGTGGATGTAAGCCCGAAGGGTCACCCGGGGCTGTGAGAAAACGCTCAGGAAGAAACGTATCGGGCTCTTTCCAGTATCTAGGGTTGTGATGCAGGCCGTGGTGATTGCCAAAAACAATGCACCCTTCTGTGGGGTATCTAACAGTAGAGCCCGGAATTTCTCGATCATAGAGGTCAAACCCCGGCTTTCCGTTCCGAAGGGTTGACGTTGGCGGGTACATGCGCAAGGTCTCCTTGATAACCGCTGTAGTATACGGAACACGGTTAACGAGGTGCGGGTTTTCTTTGAGCTGCTGGGCGGCGCGGGACACATTCGAGCCTAACACCTCGTCATGCTCTTGTCGTACTCGGGCCAGGACCTCGGGGTGTTGGGATAGGATATGCAGGACGTATGTGATGGTTGAACCCGTGGTGTCGTAGCCTGCTAGAAGAAGAAACCTCATTTGGCTCTTAATGACTTTGTTGAAATGAGCCTCGCCTCCGAGTTCGCGAAATGGGTCTGCAGAGAGCTTTTTGTCCGTGTTTCGAGCGCGGACTTTGGAGATGGCCCGGCTAATCACGCAGTCGTCGTCGTCCTTATTGGTCTTCTGTCTGTGCTGCACGCCGGCGATGTATCTCTCCATTCGAAAGCCGTTATACTTGTGTACCAAAGGCCTGATGAAGTTGAGACTTGCAAATGGCATAAAGCCTTCCACAAGTAACCACCTAAGCTGTGAAACAATGGCGTCAGCCATGTCGTTGTAGGACCTCTGGGTGTTCATATCGTGGTTCCATAGAGCTTTGCCGGACATGTCCATAGCCAGGTTCAGCGCAGAGTGATGTAGTTGAAATAAACCACTGTTCCCTTTAGCTCTGCCAACAAGCTGATCCCGGAACACGCAGATTGTTTCCACGATATTGGGCACAAGCTCGGTTGCGCGACTGAAAGCTGGGCGAAACACATCTCTCCAGCGCTTCCACTCGTCGCCTTCCATACTGACGAGGTCATGTCCGCCGCTCAACGGCTTGATGTAGTTCTTCAAGAAGGCTACCTTGGGCAATGAACTCTCGCCCTGAGTCGCTTGGCGCATCAGATCCGGTGAGATGATCATCAACATCGGCCCAGTGAATGGCCACATGTCTAGATAGAAAGCTTTGTCCAGGTGTGGATACCGTCTGCGAACTTGATCGGCTAGAACCACAGTTGGCATGACATCGCGCGGGAGAGATATCATGATGCTCAACATCAGACCAAGGTGTCCTAATATGGGATGATGAGGAGGCATGGGGATGCCGTCCTTCTGAAGACGACGAAAGAAGCTGCGCGCTTTGAACAACGAGAAAGCGAAGTAGAGTACGCTGGCCATTGCTGTAGCGACTAACGCCATGTGTATCGTGGTGAGATGCATTGTGTTTGTTGTGGTATCAATGATGGTCGTGTTTGTATAGGTGTCTGTGGTGATGGTGACGGTGAAAGTAGTTTGTCGACGAGGTTGGTAGACTGTAGCTGACCAACCCTGGCAAGCCACAAGAAAGCCTCTAGCTCTGAGATAAATCGAATGAGCTAAAATTGACAAGAGTAAGATAAGTTTGAAAAAACGAGGAAGAAAAGTTATCACTGAGCAATCCCCCAAAGAGTCGTTGACAAGACACTTCTTCAGGTCTGAAACTAGGCGAAGCATGAGTATCAGATAATGTGGTGATTCATTGGGAAACAAAAGATATGCCAGAAAGTATTTGGCTCATGGACCACAGGCTATCTTACGTTGCCGGTTCTCATGATATGTCAACGGTGTTCATGCATGACATCTGCACAATCTTTATGTTCTATTATGAAGAATGGCGATTCACATCTGCGGTGACATATCGTGATCACAACCCCCAAGCTTCTGGATTGATGCCTGTCTGATTCCAGCGTTACTGCCCAACAACACGGTAGCTTTCTGGCCAAGGCGTTAGAGAAGGTGTGACCGGCCACGCGGGACCACATCAACGGGATATCCATAG
This sequence comes from Colletotrichum sp. SAR 10_71, assembly GCA_025327135.1. Taxonomy (NCBI): domain Eukaryota; kingdom Fungi; phylum Ascomycota; class Sordariomycetes; order Glomerellales; family Glomerellaceae; genus Colletotrichum; species Colletotrichum sp. SAR 10_71. Next base: position 100,222 of record JAKMWS010000082.1, read on the forward strand.
CCTTCCAAAAATTGACGACACGCCTTTGACCCGTAGGAAGGTACAGCCCGGTGGTGTCTTGGCGTTGAGTCGGCCGACAGATGGGACTGACAGCAATGCAGGGCGTGCGTATTCTGACTCAATAGTCTCCGTCTGAATAAAGCGGTGTTATTCGATTATCAGGTTCTGCTTTTTTCCAGATTGGGTTTTTGGACCTTGACTCGTGTTTCCTACCGGGGAAAGATCGCCTTTGGAGCTGTAGAACTGTAAAACACGGCCTGTGTAGTAGTTCTCTCCTGCGGGAATTGTAACCCCGCATAGTCGATCGCCGCAGGGGAGAGTGCGATGGATCGCCTCCACCACGATACCTTCATCTGACGTCTTGGCGCAAACCCCAATGCCCCAATAATAGCATGCCAGGGAACCTGACATAGAAAGTCGATGAGCACGTTCACTACTCAAAGCAAATGTCTCGATGCACACACGGCAGAATGCCGGCGAACTCCAGTTCTATTTCTCCGTACTACGAAGCTCTTGGCAGAGAATGGCTTGGCAGGTGAGACGCAGCAAAACTAACAGTGAGATAATGTGCCAAAACAATCTTTGAACGCGCTAAGGGATGTCCTTGTTTTAGAAATCCGTCTACCAGAGAACCTCGTGACGTAACAGACCATGAAGAGGTCCACTCGAGAAGTCTCCTGCGGCGCTTGGTATCCCATGGGGAATGCATCTCGATGGCTGCAGGGGCCTCTGGTGTACGCTTAGCTAAGAGGCGTTCTCAACATATGAGTTCGAGATATGAAGCCGGCTTTACTCCTTGAACGCATTATTGATGTGAGCTTGAGCATCATCAGACACAGTCATGGCAACAAATACCATTCTTCTCACACAACAAGACAATGATCTTGCGGAGTCTGCGACAAAATGTATTCAGCAGGCTGCCGAACATGCGTATGACCAGATGAAGCCTGATGGCCACTGGTATCTGGAAGTTCGCAGCAGCATCTCCTTCACCGTACAATGGCTATGTATTCGACAAATCCTCGGCATGCCTTTGTCAGAAGATGAGGCAGACAAGTTTCGATGCTGGCTGCTCTCCCAACAAAACACCGACGATGGCTCTTGGGGCTTAGCACCGTCCGTTCACGACTGGGACGGCGATGTCTCGACCACAGTTGAAGCCTACTTTGGGCTGAAGCTTCTCGGTACCAATGTCAACAGCAAGCCCATGCGCAAAGCAAGAGCTTTTGTTCTACGCCACGGTGGTGTTGCAAAGGTCGGTGTCTTGACACAATTGGTGCTGGCACTTTTCGGCATCATTGCATGGAAAGACATGGCTCAGGTTCCTGCTGAGCTTATGGCTCTTCCTGCCGGCCTTTCACCAGTCAACATCTACTCTTTCTCATACTGGTCACGAGTGTCAGCAGTGCCCGTGATGCTGCTTAAGCACCACCAACCGATCTTTCCTCTGCATCCCTTCGGAGCCGACGACAGCGAAGAGACCTTTGGAGGCAACTTCCTTGACGAGTTGTTTCTGAACCCGTTGGACCGGACTTTGAAGTCAATCCCGCAACTTTCCACCTTGTGGAAGGATGGTCAAGTTGGTCGCTTCGCCTGCACTTTGATCGATAAGGCGGCTAGCGTGGTTGAGCCAGTCTTGAAGAGGTCAATGTTGCGCACCTACTGTCTCGACCAATGCGTGCAGTACATCGTCAACCATCTCGACGCGGGAGGCTTTGGATCTCTCACTATCTCCAACTTCCTTTGCGTGGTTGGTCTGCACGCCGCCGGTTTCCCAGCAAGCCACCCCGTCATGGGTCACTTGACGAGAGCTATGGAAGACGCGCTTTGGGAGGACGCCGATGGCCTGCGTATGCAAGTGACGATCGGGCCTGTGTGGGATACGGCACTTATGACTCTGGGACTACTTGAGACGGGGCTGGCCGATGATCGGACCGATCTTTCCATCAAGTGGTTCAAAGACCACCAGATTCTCAAAACACACGGCGACTATCTGGTGACAAATCCGCGAGCTTCCCTACCTGGTGGTTGGTCATTCCAATACTGTGTAAGTACAGCCCTGATTGCACATCTTACCGGCAGCATGACCTAACGAAACCATACAGAACGAGTACTTTCCCGACAACGATGATACCCTTGTGTGCCTTTTTGCGATCGTCATGAGAAACCCCAAAGAGATCAACTCTGCCTGTGGAGCCCGAGCTTTGAACTGGCTTCTGGCCATGCAGGGCGGCGATGGCGGATGGGGTGCCTATGACATCGACAACACTAGCAAAGTCGCAAATCTCTTTCCATTCGCAGATGGTGTCGAGTTCTTCGATCCCAGTGTTCCCGATATCACGGGCCGTGTCCTTGAGGTCCTCGGCTACATTATCACGGAATCAACCTGCTCATCCATCATGCCTCCTGCTGTACTTCAACGCGTCCGTGAGGCTTGCAGAAAGGGCCTCCAGTACATTGCGAAGTCACAAGACAAGCTCACAGGAACGTGGTGGGCAAGGTGGCATGTCAACTACCTGAACGGAACAAGCAGTGTTCTTTGCGCTCTTCCGTACCTGCAGTCGATCGAGCAACCAGCAGAAGGCATTCTCATTTCTGAGCCCATCTCCTGGATCAAGGCTGTCCAGAATGTTGATGGTGGCTGGGGAGAGAGCCTCGGCACGTACAGGGATGAGTCCCTAGCTGGCCGAGGACTCATCTCGACACCTACCCAGACGGCTTGGGCGGTGATGGCTCTTCTTTCGCATTTGCCACACACTGATCCGGCGATCGAGAGAGGAGTTCGGTATTTGCTTCGGACACAAGTCGGCTCCGAGAAGGGCGTAACTTGGGATCAGGAGGCGTATGTGAGTGTGGGCTTCCCGAACACTCTTTGGTTGGACTTCGGTTGTATGCGACATGGCTATCCAATGGTGGCTTTGGGGCGGTATCTGCATGCTTGCAAGCAACACTCGATGTAGTGATGCCAAGTTGTCAATTGGATTTCGTTTTCGTTCTTGGCGTGGCAATAAGCGGGACTTTATGGGCTGTCATTGATACGAACTATTCGCAAATACAAACAAGTTTTTGCTAAACTTCTGAATACGCTTTTGACATCTGGTAAACTGCCGTAAGTTCCTAGATGCGCTTGATTTGTTTGAAATGCTCCCGACCGCATTTGACACGAAGCTTCCGCCCTTCGGGCTCATCTCAACACGATAGTTCGGTCTTTACCCGCGTAGATTGCAAGCGAATAAGCTTAATCCCCTCAGTGCTTTCAGATTGATTTACAATGCATAACTTGGCAACCAGGCTTTCGGAATTGTACTGCGTCTAGGTTCTCTCGGCCGGCGTCACCACTGAACTCTACGGTCGCGTAGCGAGAACACAGACTTGATGCTGAACAGAGAGTTTCTGCGTGCACCAACCTTAGCCAATTGTAACCCCCACGTGGGCCTATCTTCTACTCTGTGAGTATCCAAAGGTGACCTTGAAGTCGTGGATTGCCAAGACTCGTGGCTGATTCAGAGGTATGGAGAGTGCCATCCCAAGATGGCGGGGGTGTCCTGTGCGAATGTTGCCGAACAGGGAACTCAGCTGTTGCAAAGGACTGCCTAATCGGTACAGGTTTCAAAAGTCAATCTCACAACCATGGGGAACTGACTTCTGGAAAGTCTCCGGTCGATGCATTTTGTCGCTCAGGATCCTGGAGGTTTCCACCTCCAAACAGCATTGTCACAAACGAATCATGACAACAATAGAATAGACCTTACCTGTGGGGCACGGCACCAACAGCTGCGAACACGACATGAATCAACGGCAGCCCCAGCTTGGCAAACCCCGTAAGATGAATATTCTGCAGCCAACCAGATCGAAGGTAATTGAGGTTCGCCTCGCCAAGACAAGTCAACAAAGTCACCGTGGGAGCTTGAGCCTCCTGCAGCTGGCTCTCGACCGGCCCCAGTCTTGGGTCTCCATAGCAGGGCCAAGCCGGGCTTGGTCCGGAACAGTCAAAACGCCGTAGGCGCACCGGCTTTCAGGCGGACTCGGGGCTGCACAGCCTCAGAAACAGGAGCTCAGTGTTTGGTAGAAGCATAATGAGAGTGACTAGGTACTACACGCTATTTTGAGCGTCTGCAGTCAAGCACGAGCTTTGCCGATATATGTTCGTGCTCGGCCAGCAGAGTTGCAAAAGAAGCATCATCATCAATCTTACATGTTCAGGAACATACACACACTTCTAGATAATACCCATCGTCACCCAGATTACCCATCCTTGCTGTCATCAAAGCCCTCAAATCTGTTCGCTCCTGTTTGCAGTGTTCGATACCCTCAGCCTTCATCATGGCGATCACACACACCGTCGCGAGCTCTGTTATGAGCTGTCAGCCAACAACTCTGTTGGCCATTGTTCTTGCACTCGGTGCAGTCACATACTATTCCTTCTTCCGGAAGCCGAACCTGAACATGCCCGTTGAGATTCCGGATCCTGGCCCAGAGGGCGTGTTCAACACTCTAACGCGCATGTATGAAAAGGTGAGTCTCAATCCATCGGCATTGCTTCCCGAAGAACATGAGTCCTGACTTGGAAACAGTACCCCGACACACCATTCATCCTAAAGACATCAAGACCCATCGTCATTCTTCCTGGCAACCTCGTCGATGATGTGAAGAACATGCCCGAGGAAAAGGTCTCTTTGCACGCCGAAGTCAAGATTGACCATTCGATGGCCGTCACCAAGGTTGGCGGAGGCACCTACGGCACAGAGCTTCTTCCCACTGTCCGCATAGATCTTACCAGACACACCAACGGTGCCATCCCCGCCATCTTGGACGAGCTCCGCTTCGCGATGGACATCGAGCTCAATGACGTCGGCAGCGACAAGTGGTCCACCAAGGGACTTCACATGAGCGTTACCAAGATCTCAGCCCTCATGCTATCGCGCATCTTCATCGGTCGCCCCATCAGCCGCAGGCCCGAATGGCTGCGTTCTTCTATCGGCTACACCATTGATCTGATGCGCGCCCGCCATGCGTTGAACAAGTACCCCTACTGGCTTCGTCTTTTCATTGGCAAGTACTTGCCCGAAGTCAAGCAGATGCAATCTCACCTTGAGAGCGGTAAGAAGATTCTGATGCCGATTGTCGAGAACCTTGTCAAGGAAAGAGCAGCGATGCAAGATCCCAACACTTGGATGGACGAGAAGAAGCCTCTTCAACACTACATGTCAGATGAAGAGGCCCTCGAGTTCGACGATGCGCAGGGAACCTTCTGCTCATGGTTGCTGAAGTACACCATCATCCCGAAGGGTGCCAGTCATGAGGACATTGCTACATCGTTGGCTCTCAACCAGCTTGCTCGTAAGTCTACCTCAGAACCTCTGTACTGGAATAATACTGACTGGCGTGCTAGTCTCATGGGTCTCTATTCACAGCGTCAGTTACACAGTTACCCGTGCAATGTACGACTTGGCCACGCGGCCAGAGTACTTCGCCCCCCTGCGCCAGGAGATCGAAGACGTCCTACAACAGGATGGCTTCACCATGGATGACAAGGGCCGTCGCATCATGGGCCGCACATCCTATGTCAAGCTCCGCAAGCTCGACTCCTTCCTCAAGGAGAGCATGCGTCTGTGCCCGAACAAGCTGGTCAACATGGCTCGCATCGTGCAGAGCCCCGTCACTCTTTCCACCGGCCACACCCTCCCTGCCGGCACTCGCATTGGTGTTCCAGTCTACCACGTCATGACCTCACCAAGCACCCAGCAGAGCTACGCAGAGGTTGCCGACCAGGCTCCTGCAAGCGAGTTTGACGGCTTCCGCTTCTACAAGCTGCGCCAAATGGATGGTAACGAGAACAAGTTCCACTACATCACGACAACATCCGATTACCTGGCCTGGGGCCTCGGCACCCACAGCTGTCCCGGCCGGTTCTTCAGCAGCACCGCCATCAAGGTCTTGTTTGTCGAGATGCTGCGCTTCTGGGACTTCAGGCTTGTAGGTGATGTTGATCGTAAGGGAGGCCCACCTGTTGGTCACAGGCTCAATGACTTCACTCTCACGACCGATGTCACTGTTCCTCTTGAGATCAAGCGCCGCGAGGGCGCCAACTAGCCTGGTTTGAATATCTGCATCTGGATGCTTTGAGAAAGCGCTGTCTTAGGGGCGACGGCCCTGGTAAATGACTTTGTTGTGTAGCAATTTGGTGGAGCTTGGAGAGTGTTTCCTCGGGGTTGAAGGAAGATAGCGGGCATCAGTATATGTAAAAGTTGAATGGAAAACCTACTTGAAAACATTGTCCTCCAATTGCCATGAAGCTGCCTCCGTCGCAGAGATATTCGAAAGGTTCAGTAAACAGGCGCCCATGTTGACCAACAGAGTTTCTGCCCGCATGATGTTTATGTCACAAACAAGACTCGGAGAGCCGATTCGGTGCAGTCCCTGATTGCCATATGTTCGGCGACGTTCGGGTTCGGCGATGTTCGGCGGTCATCGGCGGTAGACAAAGAATGCTTGCCTCGCGCGCATTCGCCTGTCAATGATCGTCTATGTACAACTTTACTTGTCTCCCAAGCAGTCAGGCAGTGATTTCAGAGACGCATCTAGCCAGAGGGTGCAGCCATCATCAGTTCGCATCTCGAAGCGAGAGACTAGAACTTCGTAAGGATTCTTTGAGAATCGAGACGCGAGCTCTTCGGCTGTTGGCATGACGCATCGAAGATTATTTATCCGATTTTTCGGGTGTCTTGGCGCGGGCCTACGGTTCGGGCATGAGAAGCGTCTTTGTGTCCCGCCGTCGCATCATGTTCACATGCGGGAACCACGTAGGCTAGTCTCAAATATCCGTCCGCCTTCAGTGGTCTCGCTCCCTGATTCGTCATGTTGCGAGTGCGAGTGCGCCAACGAGTGCGGTCTACGCTACTTGCGAGCCAGCTAAAATAGGGCCCAAACTGTCGGGACGTCGATCGGGCTGGCCGTTCAATCATACGTGCCAGGATATCCGTAAAAACACATGGGGTGGCGCTCACCTTGCCCATCGCGAGATCCTCCACGTCCGAATGTGGTATAGTTTACGGCCGGTCGTAGACAAGGGGATTCCACAACCCGCACTCTTCGAATCCAGCCTCATGTTTAGATGGGGAGAGCCATGAGAGCCAAGTGCACTTGGCAGTCTCTAAACGTGGAAAAGGGTCAAAATAAGCGAAAGAGAGGGATCCAGCCACTCGTAGATCATGGCCTGTTGTTCGTTAGGGGATAGCTTAGGATGTCTTAGATTAGATCCCGCTCCCGCCACGGAAATAGTTGGCAGGCAAGCAAGTTTCCAACGGATTACTCCTGTGTTTACGGCCGACCCCGCTGTTTCCTCTCGATAAGACATACGCATGCGGTCGTTCCTCCCTTCAACATCCATCGTATCCTCCAATATTTAAGACTTCTCGAGACCCGCGATCTCAACGTCTTTCTTAGCAACGATCAGATTTGTCTATTCCCAGTGTGACCCATACGACAGGCGTCAATCTCGAGAATCCGGCCCGACATGTCTGCAACAAAGCTTCCGAATGGACTCAGGACTTTCGGTCCAAAGGCCAACTGCACTCTCGAGCTCTGTCCTCTGGAAGCCAGTCTTCTGAAATATCAGCCTTCCATACCTGCCAACAGTACCTTCATCGCTCTTTTCGCCCTCGCTATGATCATACATAGTGTGATCGGGTTTCGGGCAAAGACGTGGGGGTTCACGGCGAGCGTCATTGGCGGATGTTTGGTGGAAATTGTCGGTTATGTTGGACGACTCATTCTACATGACAACCCCTTTTCATTCGGCGGCTTCCTCATCCAGATCAGTAGGTCATGCAACTGCCAGCCCGCCGTATTTATCTAACCATCAAAATAGTCTGTATTACCGTCGCCCCTGTCTTCTTCTGTGCCGCCATCTACGTGATGCTTTCTAAAGTGTAAGCCTCCTTCCTGCATCACGTCAATAAATCCTCTGCTAACATGTGGGTAGGATCATCACACTCGACCGGTCAATATCCCGCTTCAACCCACACCTCTTCTATTACGTCTTCATTCCTTGCGACATTATCTCCCTTATCCTACAAGCCACCGGCGGCGCGCTATCGAGCATTGCGAACGATAAGAGTCAAGTACAAAAAGGCGTCAACGTCTCCCTGGCAGGTCTCATCTTTCAAGTTGTGACTCTGGTGGTATTCTGCATACTGTTCGCGGATTATCTCTTTGCCGCCTACAGGTCGGGTGCGCGTGAGAGAATCACCAAACACATGAGTGTGTTCTTGGCGTTCCTATTCGTGGCGACCATCCTGATTCTGGTCCGATGCTCGTACCGTATTGAGGAGTTGAAGGAAGGATATTTCAGTGTTCTCTTCCGGAACGAGCCGCTCTTCATCGGACTCGAGTCATCGTAAGTTGTCACAGACCCCAACCTTTCTTTGGTGCTGGAGCCTAACATCAATCAAGGGTCATGGTTATTGCAGTTTTCTGCCTCGTTATTGGAAATCCCGCAATTGGGTTTAAAGAAAGCAACAAGAGAATGAGTACCATGTCTGCCACAACAGATGCCGAAAACTTCCACGCGCCGGAGAGGGGGATGACCATGGAAAGCGTTGCTACGGGAAAGTCTCCCGCGGAGGACGCCAGAGTATGAGGTGGTGCTATGAAAAAATATTTTGAGCGTTTTTTGCGACCCCCGAAAGGCCGGCCCACCAGCATTAGTGGGTAAGAGATGGATCACGATGGATCCACTTCTTGTTCGGGGGTCGCAAAAAGACGGCAAATTTTGCATCTGGACTTTTTCTTTCCTTGTGGGGCGGAAAACGGTTCATTCAGAATCCATGGACCTCACTGGAGAATCAAGCTGGGACTTCATTGCCTTTTGTTGTATTTCTATCTCGTCTGTTCTCGTACCAAGATACCATTTCTCTGCTTTATACAGCCATGTAGCACATGATCATAAGCCTTTGATCCTATCTCCTCCCGCCGGCGCTGTCTTCGAGAGCGATATTGTCGCTTTTCAATGGTGTGTTCGGCGGTTAGGCCAGCCTACTCCCTGGAAAATCCTTCATATATGGTCTTCCGGTTGCTTTGGTATTATTCGTGGCGATTGTGCATGCAGCAATCGCCTCTCAACTTTAAATTATAGCCGGCGTTTCCCCTATATTCAGGGTTCAACTTGATCATGGTTAGGTAGCGATGCCACCTACCTTCTTCCCTTAACTTCTTTTGCGTGGTTTGCTGTCTTTGAGCACACCTTTTTGACTGCAGTATGACTCTGACAGGAAAATATGCGAGGTCCAGGATGGCCTCCAGGCCTAGGCCTCACAGAGAAACCTCTATGACCACCTATGGCAAGGCTACTCGTAAGGATGTGAGCATGCGTGCGTGTGTGTGCTGTCTCTTACGCCGTTGCTTCCCTGTTTACATAGGGCAAATGGTGTCCAGCCATCAGACGAATCTCGTGTGGACGAGTTCAGGTGAATCCGGCAAGTAGCCAGGCATGCGGCCAAAGCTGCTGAAGTCAGTGCGAGGACGTCTCCTTTCGCTTTCCAGCCAACGATCTGCTCCATCGCTATTCTCGTTGCTGGCCTCGCACTTAGGCTCTACAATCGAGCGCAACTTGTTTCTCTTTCTCATGTAGCAAAATGTTATGGCGATCGAGATGGACATGAGCGCGAGAGCCGAGAACACGAAGATTACGACGATAAGTCGCATTTGTTGGCTCCAGTCGCTCGGAGCATTTCCGAGTTGTTGGACCAAGTTCTTGTACTTGTCCTCCCAAATGTTGGACATGGTGTCTGGGATGGTGGCGATGTTTTCCATCTTGGAATGTGGATTGATAGTCTTGACTTTGACGATTTGAGATCTTGAGATACTGTTTGTTGGGTGAGGGTGTGCTGCGACGGGAGGAAAATACGCAGCAGTTGGGGTGCACAGAGCGATGATAAGTGATATCGCAACTGTACCTCCGAAAGCGATTGAGAGTTCATCGCCTGAAAGTTCACAGTCACTGGAAAGTCGAGCCTTTTGGTAACAGGGGTCCACAAAATCGTGTCTTACTTTAACTTTCTCCGAAGGCAATGGTTAGAAAGCCCAACCTCCGACGTGACCAGCTCGCACCAATTGCAATATTCTACAAGATAGAACATAGTGGCCGTTGTGCCAATTCTTCATTGACAGATCATATGATGCAGAGGATATTCACTCTCAATACGCACTTCAGGCTGCCAGATTGCTCAATGTATTTATACAATAGTAACGTTAAAATGGTACGTGCTAGATAGCACAGCTGGAACCCTGAGGGCCAGCATTGAAGAATCGAACAATTTACACTAATCGGCAAGCTCTTCTCTGTAGCTTCAGGCAGGCCTAATATTATGTCAGTACACAGAGACGCGCAGCTGCACATGATGGAAAACTCACAATCTGAAGCCCCCAGTCCTTTGCTGGAACATGCCCGTTGGGTCAACCTCCGCCCGAACCTTTTGAGCGAGCTCTCGCTTCTCTGGCTTCAATCTTCCCCAGTAGTCCTGTCGGAAGTAGCCGTCGTTCATGAAAAGTGGCCTGTAGATGTCCGGAAGGGTGCCGTCCGCAATGAAGCCATCCACCCGAGTCTTCATGCCGGAGTACAGGTCAACCATGGTCTTGTCAATCGTGACGTCATCGAGCTGTGAGACGTAGGAGTAATCAAACTCAAAGATGATTCTGTCGACATCGTCATCAAGGTCCAAGAGATCGCCGCCATTCTCACGTGCGATGCGAGGCAGGGACTTTGGAATAGGCTGGAAGGCAATGGATGCAATCATGCCGAATACGCCGGCCTTCGCAGATGACGTGTTGTACCAGTGGTCGTAGTACGAACGCATCACCTTCGCACCGTCGGCAGCGGAGGGAAGGGGGGTCGTCTCGGTCGCGATGGTGTAGACGCTGCCCTTCAGGACGAACTGGTTGTTGGATGTCAGAAGGTCCGTGTAGGATCGGGACTTGCAGCTGTTGATGGTCGGGCCGATGTCGAGGAACTCCTTGAAAACGTTGGCGGGAGGTTCGGGGCCGTCGTAGAAGAGGAACAGAATCCAGATGTCGACAAGGTTCAACACGGTAAGCTCGGAGGTGGCGATGATGGCTGCCTTCGGGTCGTCGTAGTTCTCAGTGAAGTTGCGAATGGCTGCGAGAATCTTGTCGGTCTTGTCGGCACCGAAGACCAAGTTACCGCCCCAGATCTAGTGTTGTGTCAGACAGTGCCAATTCCAAAGTCCCAGCTGATGAGTGTGTCCCTACCTGACCGATGGGATGAGCTTGCAACACGTATCGGGTTACGATACCGAACGCATTGCCGCCACCCTTGATAGCAGCAAGAAGGTCGGGGTTCGTCGTGTTCGATGCGGTGACAATCGTTCCGTTGGCCAGAACCATCTCGACCGACACGATGTTGTTTGATGCCCAACCATACTGTGTGCTCAGGAAGCTGAGTCCGCCTAAACCAAATCAAAATCAGTATCAATCCTCGTTCAATGTCCTCAGACTTTCCGTCGTACCTCCAAGCAAGTATCCACCAACGCCAACGTTTCCGATGCGGCCGCCGACGACTGTAACTCCGGTCCCATCGAGAGCGGCGTGGACATCCTCCCACTTGTTTCCAGGCCCTACACTAACGGTGTTGCTCGCCTTGTCGTAGATGACCTCCTTAAGTCCCTTGGTGGAGATGAGCGGGCCATCCTTCACACTGGCATAGTAGTTATTGGGGTTGTGTCCTCCTGACTTGACGGCAAAAGTCTCGTTGTTGGTTCCCAAAACCTTGACGATGGCGGAGACCTCTTCGGCACTGGTGGGGACCAAGATGCATCCAGGTTTAAGGTTACCGCAAGCCGTGGACCTATGTCTCCCGTCAGAACAAACAGAAAACAGATACCAGAAACAGTGTTAACCTACCAGTAGTTCAGCTGTTCTGAGGTGTATCCGATGTCGAGTCCCTGGAACTTCTGGATGCTAGTGCCGGTTGAGACTTGGCTGCATGTTGCGGATTCCGACCTGACGGCCGTCAGGAGGGCCAAGAAAATTCCCAGGGTACGGGAAAGGGTGATTCCAACCATGACGGGCAAGTTGTCAACGAAAGCGAAACCCTCCAGGAAACCCGCGCAGAAAGCAAAATCCCGTTTCCCAAAGAATTGTCATCCCATGGGTGGTCTTTTATTTCAAACATTTGAGATCCCATCAGATCAACGTGGGTGACATGAGCATCAGCGCGAAATATTGGACACGTCGGGGCCTGCATTGCAACCTTGCTCCACAAGCGAAGGCTGAATTAGGAAACAGGTTCGCTACCGGCCGATAAGCCCATGCATCATGGGCCGTGGGCGGAGCAGCTTCACAGCCAACTTTTTTTTTCTTTTCTTCCTTACTTCATCCCTTCTCGGATGGAAGCTTTCGTTTAATTTCGTAAGCTCGGCTGTGGCTTTCTGACGGCTCGTAACGCTCGGATATTGAAACAGTGGCAAGGTTGACGGTCTGTCTGCTGGCGCCATCCTTGTGCTATGACATCCCATTTGCCCTTTGACGTCTCTGTCAGCTGAAGTTCAGCTCCAAGCAAAAGAGGGCGCGGCCACATGGCGAATAGGGCCAATGACAGCACCGCCCCGGATTCTGCGTTGAGACATTGAGTGCATAGCCATGCTGCTGAGTGGCCCGGTTCAGATTAAGGCCAAGGACGGAGGGTTTGCAGGCCGTCCGCCTCCCATTAAAGGAGGCCATCGACAGGGGCGAGTCATGATAGCTAGCCGAAGTGCGGGTCTGGTTTTTGGGCCCCCACGCCGACACATGCATCGTGTCTTGGGCTCCGAGGTATGAAGCCATGGCATCATCGTGAAGATGGCAGCATTGCAGCTTGGCTTGGGCTGCAATGTATGCGCGCTTTTCTGTCCATGTTTGCTGTTTGTCCTCGAATCCAGGGGCAATGTTGTGTTTCCCGGAGAGATTTCCCAGCGCATATTGGTCAGTTAAAGGCCTCAAACGTGGCTCAACCATACCTGTCCATGTCCGGGTCCGCAAGAAAGTCACGAGACAGCACCAGTTCCCTGTTCTCCCGTGACATTCCCCCGACTCGAGTGCCATTGCCCCGTCCGTGATATCGGAGATACCACCGCGTGTTCCACGGAGGTGAGAAACCCATGGCACAAGAAAACTTGACCGTCTTTGGTTGTGGACATGCTGCACACGATCTGCCGTGAGCAAACAAACATGAAAACACAAACAGAAAGAAAAGCCCGAGAATGTCTCGGGTTCATCTCGCGATCGGACTCGTCGGGCGAAATAGGCTGCAGACGATCATGTCTTTCCGCCCTGAACTTGTGGATCTGCGAAGTTTCCACGTTGGCCGACCGTCGATCCTACTAACGGTCGCGGGGCCGCTGCGGGACCGTCGGCGTTCTCGCCTGCCGCTGACTCTGGCTTTCCGGGGTCGGTGATTCGGCTGGCAGAGTTTAGCCTCAAAAGCTCCAAATCAAGTTGCGGAGGGAGATGAATCGGCCCCATTCAGACGCGCGTGGCTATCAAAAGAGACGCAACCGAGCCACGACTAGTATCCGTGTCTGTGATTAAATTAAGCCGTGCACATCTGTTCTGGCGGCGAGAGTTTCCCCTTTTTGGAAGTGGATGGTTCAAGTCTCCGTAAGTTGTCCGAAAGAGATGTGGTGGAGATGTACAATGATCTGGCGCGAACAAGCTGGTTGTGATAGACCCGGAGCGTCGCCGTTTTCGAGTTCGGTGGGAATGCGGCCCATCCCGTCGACAAAGACGGACTAACAGTAATTAAGCATAAATAGATACCCGCATATTTATATGCAAAGATATGTACGAATCTTGTTCGAGCCGGGCTTGACGAAATCTCGCTGCCTGGCCTATTCTTTCAACGGCATCCATTGTAGTGCATTCGCACCGTCACATCCACCGCCCTGCACCGATCCCGACATGCAAGATCCTACGTCTTCCCGAGGTTGAGGCTGAAAAAGACAAAGTGGGCCAGGTCGCACAGAATAATGACATCGAAACTCGACCAACAGAAAGTCATGGTAGCACAGAGTCTGGCACCCGAGGCAGACCCTCTCTTTGGGACGGTACTCTTGTACACCGTGATCGGGGTAAAAGGTGCCGACAGAAGATAGCGGTGGATGCAAGTTCTGGCCCATCAGAAACCATTCGACCCATACAGACCTAGGTGGATTAGAAAAGACAACCCTATGATGACCACCACACTTTCATCGGGATGCGAATACTCCACTCATTCTATCAAGAGTGTGATCCCCCTTCGGCCAACCAAACAGGCGGTGTGATCTTCTTCTGTTGGTTCTATCGGGAGACGGGCGGTCCTCCGATGGCCAGTGGAGCCTGTCAAGCCCAAATCCAGCCGTTTGCAGCATTTCGGCTGGAACGCGCCGCAATGAAACTCACCTTTCAGTGCAGGTCGATGTACCTCGCCGCAATCGTCACCCCATTTTTAGCAGCCTTCATCCTATCATACTCGGGCAAACCCCAGGCACCGCAAATACCGGCCAATGGGAATTCATCGTCGCTTCGGGCTCTTGGCTGTTGGTGCAAGTTGAGGGGGAACCCCATGAACAAGTACCTGTAGCTTTGCGGTAGGCATATTTAAGCTCTGTACAACGTCAAAAGTACAATCTGTTGCGGGCAGGTGATGTTGAGAGGAAAAGAGAGAGACGCAAGATGGGACATTTGTGCGTGGGATCTGGAACCCTGCTCTGGTCCTACAGCGTATAAGCAATTAAGAGCCGTCGTCGCCGCCACATTACTTGGGTTTCCGCTAGCCCTCTCCCCCACCATAGTTTTCTTCTCGCGCCTTCTTCGTCCTTGCATTGAATCGGGTGTTGGTTTGCCTCATTACGCTTGCGCCCAGTGAGCTGTGCGTCGCTGTTGAACAATGTGAATTTGACTTTTGATATCACACTTACAACATTCCTCCATTGCGTCTTTAATCCCATCCATCAACCACACCGTGCGATCATGCAGACCTCAGACATGCAAGATGTAGATGGGCCAGACCCTGACTTTGTAAGCCTCTAGGTGCGCAGCGCGACCATATTGAAATGTGCAGTTGACGTGAACACGCGCAGGATACTGAAGTGGACGAAGCGCTGGGTGTAGAAGATGTCAGTATTCTTCTCTTGGACTGACTCTGTGTTGCGAATGCATCCACCGAGAATGGGGAAATTGTCGTTAACATCTCTGCTCGGGCTGCAGGATTTTGAGAGAGCGTCGCTGTATTCTGTTAAGTCGGAAATCAAGAGGTTCCAGTTTGAGAATGGCAGGAC
Source organism: Colletotrichum sp. SAR 10_71 (assembly GCA_025327135.1). NCBI lineage: Eukaryota > Fungi > Ascomycota > Sordariomycetes > Glomerellales > Glomerellaceae > Colletotrichum > Colletotrichum sp. SAR 10_71. The sequence goes on from JAKMWS010000082.1 coordinate 115,533, forward strand.
TTACCATTCAATGAGCGAAGGGAGTGCGTTTCACTTGCTTCACTATAAGTTTGCTACGCTAATGGTTGATAGAGTATAACTACCCAAACGATGATGTAAGTGATCCCATCTCGGAAATCCGGTCGTGGCCGAGACTCTGATTGATTTAATCAGGAAGAGAATAGCCGTCTAGGTATGTCTTCCGAGCCCCATGGTCCAATGCCCATGTTCTGATGAAAACAGAGTTGCAGCATCGCATCTGGAATCTCACACTCGACGGTGAATTAGCACTATGTCCAGCGCATAAGACTGCTAAGAACGTCCTGGACATGGGTACCGGAACGGGTATTTGGGCCATCGACTACGGTTAGTTGCTCTCTAGTCTCCATTACTGGATTACAAGGTCTCCGGTATCTCTGGTCAAGGGTGTAAGTATGCTGACAAGCTCGTCAAAGCGGACGCCTTTCCATCTTCACAGGTTCGAATCGCCTGCGGTACGTAGGCAACGCCCTTAGCTGACGTACAAGTAGGTCATCGGCGTGGACCTAAGTCCGATCCAACCAGAATGGTAAGCGTACCCTTACATACTGCCGCAAAATTTGAAGCCATGATCTCATTGAAGCTGTCAAGGGTCCCCAATAATTGCAGCTTTGAGATTGACGATCTGGAGAAGAGGTGGGCCTGGTCAAAACCTTTCGACTTCATCTTTTGCCGGACTATGGAAGGTTCCTTCTCGCACCCAGTAAGCATCATCCAGAAGATTTACGAGTGAGTGTCCGGACCCCTGCAGACCTTCAACGTATTTGCTAATCATTGCCATCAGGGCTTTGGAACCCGGCGGCTGGTTCGAGACAGGAGGCTTCGTGCTTCCAATCGGCTGCATCGACCAAACTCTCTTCGAGTCCCCGGCTCTCATGCGCTGGCACGAAACCATGTACGAGGCCGGCAATGCCATCGGCCGTTCCATCGAGAGCCCATCGAAACACGTAGACGCCATACACGCCGCCGGCTTCGTTGGCGTTACTGTAAAGAGGTTCGCCTGGCCGCTCAACTCGTGGCCCAAAGAGAAGAAGCTCAAGGAGATTGGTATGCTGCATTATGTCAACCTCGACCTGGCACTAGAGGGGCTGTCCCTGGGCTTGTTTACACGCGCCCTGGGATGGACACGGCAAGAGGTTCTGGATCTCTGTGCTGAAGCGCGTATGGACTTGAAGAATAGGAAGATTCACGCATATTGGAATGTGTAAGTTTATCTCTCTTCGTATCTCCTTTCTTTTCAGACAGTGTCTTACGAGCTCCGGTCCCTGGATACCGGATGAACCGTACCCTAAAGACATCTTCAGGCTAACGTTTGTAGGCAAGTTGTGTATGCTAGAAAGCCAGGAAGAACTTAAAACATACCAAAAGAGGAGGTTGGACTTCATCTCGCAAGATAAACCCGCTGGTCCCTTTTGAGGATTGCTCTCTAGTACTCACGACGCTTTCGCGACTCAATGAAGGTAAATTTCTGATCTTATCGAAGGCCGCACAACCACCATCCAAGTGGGCTGGTGGTGACTTGAAGAGTCTAAGTGTACATGTGTAAAGTAGATTCAAGTATTGTCGCATGACATGAAATAGAGAATGTCTCCCCATATCGTCTCATTTATGAACAATTAATTAATACTTGACACTCCGACAAAGACTAGTTAACGAAGAAAAGGACTGACGCAAGGCTTATCATCACGCTTTAAACTCTCTGGCATTCATAAATAATGATATAACACCCCCTCCAGCTTTCCTCACACTTGAAACGTTGAATCGCCATCATTCAATGTCCCATAGTTCTCGCGCATTTCCTCGGAAAAGCTTTTCCCGTAGCTCCTCGTCCCCTTCACACCACTCCAGCACCTTTTCCATGAACGGCTTCGCATCCCATCCCCGCGATTTTGTATGAGGCCAGTCTGAACCGAAAACAACTCCCGTCCCGTTGCGCATGCGGAAAAGCGATTTTGCAAGCGACTCCAAGTCAGAGAAATCCGCATTTGTAGAGAACAGATACGGTGCTGAGAATTTGACGTATACACTAGGGTCTTCCATCATGCGACACAGCGAATCCCAGCCTGGCTGCTTCCACGGGTCCAATGGTAGGAACGCCGGAGAACCGAAGTGCTCAAGGACGACCTTCACCTGAAGTTCGGACAATAAGGGCTGGACATGATCAAGGACCTCCATGTCGGCGTATAATCCGATGGACCAGGTCTTCAACGGTCGGAGCTTTTCAGCGTACTTGCGTAAAATGTTCTGAATCTCAGTTCTTGAGAGAACACTCTTCGAAGATCTGAGGTTGACTCGAACACCTCGAACACCAAGGTCATGCCACTCTTTGAGAGTCTGAAAGTCGATATGATCTGGGTCGAAAGCGACAACACCACGGCCTCTCGCCGGGCCCGTACCTTTGAGGGACTCTAGCACCCACGTATCGTCGTTGCCATACCCTGATAACTGGACAAAGACCATGTTCGGCAAACCGAGTTTCTCAGCGTTGTCGAGTGCTTGGCTCATTGTCGCCTCTTTGGGCGGATTGACGCTGGTGGGAAACGGATATTTGACGGGATCGATGATGTGGACATGACTGTCCCACGACCCTTCTGGAGGGGCAGGTTTCGATGAGGAGTTGAAGGCTCGACATTGAGATGGTTTAGTGACATTAGGGGCAGCCCAACGTTTTCCAGGCCTCGCCAAAAGCTGAATAATGGAAGAATGCCTTGAGCTTGCGACGTTGCGCACGCGGCCAATTGCTGCCAGCATCATGAGTGCGCCCTTTTGATGAAAGTGCTAGGGGCCTTCTACGTGCTCCAAAACAGTAGCAGATTACGCGATGCGGGAATTAAGTAGGATAGACAGAGGCAGGACGAGAAACCACGGGAAGCGAGAATTAAGGTGCTTACTTAAAGCTGGAATCTCCGGGATTGTTGTCGGGCCGCATAAGTATACCCGAAGATCAAACCGAGGTGCCCTGCTACGACCAGATTCGCATGTATTCTAATTGTACATTCCCATTGGGCAGGATGAGACTTGGCAATGCAGCTGATTTTACAGCCATGGGGACTGAAAAAGGCCATGCTAAGGAAAAAACAAAGTCCTATGAACATCCGGTGAACATGTCAAGTAAAAATATCTATAATCAATTTTCTTTCACAATCTCAACTCTCATCACTTCGCGTCTTTCACCAGAAGCTCTAGACAGAAGGTCATAGATCGTCTTCACACAACACAACCGGCATTAAGCTGCTCCTTTGACCTCCATGATAGGGCTGGGGGTGCATGAAAAGGTGTGCAGATGGAACCGTTTCTACCTTACAATTGATCCGACGAAGCTCAGAGAGTTTGCAATGTTGTCTCTCCGCTTAGAGTCGGAACTATTCATCTCTCTATGCTTTTCGCGGCGTATTTGAGTTCAACATAATAAGCCGATGAATGTGTGGGTATCACGGATATCGACAAATATTCTCTGAAGGGGCCATTCTACCTTTATAGTTTTAATACATAGAGAAACAATGGATTAATCAGCTGGCGTTGTGCTCCCCTGTCGGCAGCTCTTGGGGCCTAAGATGATGGTTGTAACCCACTGTTGGTCTCCACGCCTCATAGACTCGATGCGACGCAGGACTTTGGGCAGTACATGAAGAAGTACCGTCGTCAGAAGTCCTTTCTCTAGCTTGCCTTCGTCGGCTCAAGAAGAAGAATAGCCAAATGCCAAAAGCCCCGAGGGCTAAGATGCCGATTGATGCGCCCACGGCTGCACCAATCGTCACGGACCGGTCGCTCGCTGGGGCTGGTTGGTTATCTGAGTTGGTCGTCGGGCTCTCAGTGGCACTATTCGTGATCAATTGGCTCTGCCGGGATAGTCGAGACGCGTCAAATGTGGCAGCGGAGGTTACCACCGATGATGGTGTCGATGTGCTCATTTCTGATATTGTTGTTATTGTTGTTATTTGTATTATTGAGGATGCTGACGAGCTCGTTGGGTGGACACCGATGGTTGTGATTGCAATCGCAGGTTCTACGGGGTGCGTCAGGCGGGTCGATCGAATTAACCTCGACATGAACTAAGAGAAATCAAACTGACGTTGAAAGAACAGGACATTCTGCTTCGCGGTACAATTGACCTGGTCTTGGACCGCGTTGATGCAATAATACAACTCTTGCGCGGTATTCTGGCACTTCGCAACGCCTATTCCTCCTCCCACGTTGTCCGTCTCTGGGTTGATGCAGAACAGCGGACAGCTTGAACTTCTCCAGGGTTCATCTGTACAGGATCCCCTCACAAGTTCGGCGGCACCATCCTTCTGCAGCTCTGAGCCTGTTGCCTGGCACATGCCGTTAGAGAGGCATGCGTAGCCCTGTCCGCAGCATGTTGACTCAGCTGTATCGTCTCGACATGGCGTATCGTTTGGAGCAATCCTTCCGTTGGGGTAATAGCAGGCGGCCTCGACGAAGACAGATAAGCCAGAAAGCATTAAGATGAAAAGTGACCAGGTGATGAACATCATCTTGAAGAATTACAAAATCAGAGACTCATAGGCCGAGAATGAGATTCGAGGATGACCAAATATCACGAACTGCGGAAGCTGGGAAGAGGAAACGTGGAGGAAGACGATGACACGAAAGCCACCGTCATCACAAAGAGGTCATCACTAGTTTATGAGTATCTTTTCCCTTGCGTCGGGTCTTTAGTGCAAATGGCTCTCTTTGATGTATTTGTAGTTGCACATCTACTGCGTGATTGATTGCTCATACCACCTGCTGCCGCATCTTCAATGAAGCATCCGAGTCACAAACAGCTTCTTGCCAGAAAGGCCCTCCACTGTCTTCTTTCCAAAAGACTGCAGTGGATTCTTAAAAAAAAAAAAAAAAAGTGTTGTTGGTGCTAGTCGCAGCAGATGTGATTGCAACAGTGACAGGGGCGGCCAAGGCAACATCCATGTCAACACGATGGGGCCAACACAGGCGAAGACCAATTGAACTCTGCGGTCCGTCCCGAGAATATGGTACGGCCACTGGAATAAGTCTAGCGGACATCTTAACCGTTGACCTGCGTAGACGAAATGAGGTCGGCGGTTGGAGGGTGCGCGCGTTTGCGATCGACCGGGTGGAAGAGGCGATCCCTTGATTAATTCTTCTTTATTATCTTGCATGGATCCTTGACTGCACACCTCTACGTCCTTCAGGTGTTTGCTGTTCGTCTCACGTAAACAGACCCAAAGAGAGTTTGTGACAAGTACACGGATCTCCTCATTCTCGGCACAACGGCACTAGCTTCAAGCCGTTGGTGCCAATTCTAGCTGGCCCCTGAGCAAACACCAACGCGCCTTGGCCGAAAAGGACAATGTATCCAACACCAACTCAGCCGTTGGTTCCGCCGGCAAAGACCAGGAACGATCTTAAGAGACCGGGGCCCGAGCCTCGTCTCATACCACTGCCTCCGCGTCAAGCCAGTGATGATCCCCCGCCAAGGCTGCTCCCGCAGGGGTCCTGTCCGAAGTTGCAAACCAACCTTCATGAGGCAAGGGTGCCTCAGCTCGAGCCGGTGTCTTTTCCCCCAACTTCGCCGTCACCCCAAACCTTAAGCGCCGATGGAACCCCCAACCTTCACATCCCCCCAACTCTCTGCTCCAAAAATACGACTCATCACTAGCCGGAAGGGTTCTTAAGGACAGAAGTCCGGCCAGGCCGCACGCCTCGAACGTCTTGAACTAACACGCTCTTTTCTTTGAGCTTCACCCCCTGAAGACACGATGCTCCTCGCAAGGCGGCGGTTGCCAGGCATCGTCCTCATCGGCCTGCCGGTCTCCATTATCCTCCTCCTTCTCTGGCACACAGACACCGGCATCCCCAACCTCAGATCCTCAGCTCAGCTCCCGACACCAGTAAAGTGGAAGACAGAGTCATCAGATTCGTACTTCTGGAAATCCGTCACGGTGCACAACCCGGCCCCGCAACCGCTCCGTCCCCTCCCAACGTCGCCATCCGTCCGCTTCCCCCAGGTCCAGGCGACTTTCTCTCACGAATCAAGCGACCACCGCCGCGTCCGCGAAGAGCGCCAACAAACCGTAAAAGCAGCCTTCTCCAAAGCTTGGGCGTCATACAAGGCGCACGCATGGCTCTCCGACGAACTCACCCCGGTGTCGGGCTCGCGCCGCAACACCTTCGGCGGCTGGGCCGCCACCCTAGTCGACTCCCTCGACACGCTCTGGATCATGGGCATGAAGGACGAGTTCAGCAAGGCCGTCGCCGCGGCCGAAACCATCAACTTCACGACGACGGATCTTGCAGAGGTCAACGTCTTTGAGACCACCATCCGCTACCTGGGCGGCTTCCTCTCCGCTTTTGACCTGAGCGGCGACGTGCGCCTCCTCCGCAAAGCCGTTGAGGTCGGCGAGATGCTCTACAAGGCCTTTGACACGCCAAACAGGATGCCCATCACGCGCTGGAAAATTAAAGACGCCATCGACGGCAAGGAGCAAGCCAAGCCCACCGGCGAGCTCGTGGCTGAGATTGGATCATTGTCGATGGAGTTCACTCGCCTCTCCATCTTGACAGGTGACCCGAAGTGGTGGGACGCAACGCAGCGCATCATGGAAATCTTCGAGACGCAGCAGAACAAGACCCAGATCCCTGGTCTATTCCCGCTGGTCGTCGACCCGGAGAAGGAGATCTTTTACGAAGGCGACGACTTCACCCTCGGCGCGATGGCAGACTCTCTCTACGAGTACTTCCCCAAGATGTCCGCCCTCCTCGGCGGCCGCAGCGACATGTACCGCACCATGTGGGAAAACGCCGTCGGGCCCATGATCACCCACAACCTCTTCCGCCCCATGACGCCGGCTAGCGACGACATCCTCATCGCGGGCCAGGCGCACGCGCGCAGCTCCGGCGTGGAACTGGAGCCCCAGGGGCAGCACCTCGTCTGCTTCCTCGGCGGCCTCTTCGCTCTCGGCAGCAAGCTCTACAGCCGTGGGTCCGAGATGGACGTCGCGAGAAAGTTGGTAGACGGGTGCATCTACGCTTACAAAGTCTTCCCGCACGGCATCATGCCCGAGACGTTCTACATGGTCCCCTGCCCGTCCAAGGAAAAGTGCGCGTGGGACGAGGCCCTGTGGAAGAAGCATGTCAAGCAGCGCAACGACAAGGGGGACGATGTTGAGCAGATCATCAAGGACGAGAGGCTCGTCAAGGGTTTCTCCGAGGTGCCGGACCGGCGGTACATCCTCCGCCCTGAGGCCATTGAGAGTGTATTCGTGATGTACCGCACCACTGGCGATGCGGCGCTTCTCGAGTCCGCGTGGGACATGTTCACGTCCATCGACAACGCGACCAGCACGGATCTAGCCAACACTGCGGTATGGGATGTGACGGCTGAGGGAAAGCCGCCGGCGAGCGATTCCATGGAGTCGTTCTGGATGGGCGAGACGCTCAAGTATTTCTATCTCATCTTCAGCGAACCGGGGCTCATTAGCCTGGATGAGTTTGTGTTCAACACCGAGGCACATCCATTCAGACGGTGGAAGTAGTGTTCTCTTCTCAGATGTAAACTAGAGCCTGTGCAATAGACGTGACCATGATACCCATCTTCTTGCCTCAAAGCTCCTCTCTCTTCTCATCCAGCTTCTCACCAGGCAAAAGACACTGCCACTCCCTCCCATCCCACACGCCCTCATTCGGAAACATACAAACCCTCCTAACCTCCTTCCCAAACACTTTCCTCCCGTCCTCCTCCTCGACCGTTCTCGCCTCGAGATCTTGCGGAGGAACTCCCTCCTCAACCCACTTCCGCAACCTCTCCATCGCATCCCACGGATACGGCCCGCCGTAGAGCGGACTACAGTGGTTCATCCCCGGAACCTCAAAATACCTCCAGTAATCCTCAATATCAACCCCGCGGCTCTCCTCAAGCTTCTTCGCCCGCTCGTAAAACGCCCTCGCCACCAGCACCATCACCGTCTGGTCCGCCATCCCATGCCACATCAGCATCTTCCCCCCGCGCTGCCTGAACCTCCTCAAGTCGTGCGACGTCCCAATCGCGGACGTGAACTCCTCCACGCCCTGCCTGAACACATCTCTAAACTCGTCCATCGTCATGTTCCCCGCGTCGAACTCGGGATCCTTCTTGACGAAGTACTTAATCCAGTCTTCAGCAACCTCAAACGGCTCCCCCCTACACCCGCCGTCGCCATCACACTTCACATTCATCAACCCAAGCAATCCCGCCAACGGCGCCCCAGGAACATACCCATACCCGCCCTCCATAACCCTCCCCTCCTCATCCTCCAGTCCCCTCATCACCATCCGCAGAACCTCCACCGTCCGCCCGTCAACCCGTCCCTTCTCATCACCACACTCAAACCCCCGTCCCTCCAACGCCTCAAAATCAACCTCGCACTCCCCCAACCTTCCAATAATCCCATCCACAACACCATCCGCGGCATCACACCCCTCAACCACCCCCCTAACAACCTCCCTCACCTCGCACTCGCCCGGCCACCACCCCATCTCCGCCATCACAACCTGCGGCCGCATCATCCCACTCACAACAGCAGGAAAATCCACCGCAGGACACATACTCAACACCCCATCCCACTCCCCTTCATCCCTCGCCGCCAGCACAACTCCCTGCCGTCCCCCCGTCGAACACCCAGCAAAATACCTCCAACCCTCCTTCTGCCCATAAAACTCCCTCACAATCCCACCCCCAACGTCTCCCATCTCGCCCACCCCACGATACGCAAACTCCACAAACCTATCCCAATCCAAATTCCCCCTCCCCTTCAGCGCCCACTCCTTGACCGGCACCCCCATCCAATGGCCCCCATCCGTCGCCGCAACAGCATACCCTTCCTGTACCCCAGCAGCCATGAAATCCCCATCAACATCCCCCGCCACAAACCCACCTCCTCCAACGCCCAGCAACCTCCCGTTCCACGCCTTCCGTTCCAGAGGGAGCCAGACGTGCACACTGACATCAAAGTCATACCCAGGGTGCGCGTACGAGACTGTGACGTTGCAGAACGGCGCTACGCCGGACGGGGGCACGGAGACGGCCGCGTCGGGCATCCAACCCGCGTGTCCGGTATAGTTCCGCACGACGGCGGCGGTGGTGCGGACGTGGGCTGCGCCGGGGAGAGGGGGGAATGTGAATTTGGAGGGGTGGCATTGTGAGATACCGGCACCGGCTGCGGTCGAGGGGAGGGAGAGGGTAAGGAGGGATAGAAGAAGGGCAGCGAATCTTCGAGATATGTCCATTGTTGCGGAAACACCAAACTTGAAGAATCCAAGTCAGCGATAGAAAATAATGGATTCGAGGAATTATCCAGACATGTTGACCTAATTCTTGGAATATCTAGTCCGCCAGCACAATCCTCACCGCCTTCCCACCCCCCGCGACATCTCACATCAGCGACACATTCCTCACCAACCCGCATATCCCATCACAATCTGCATCAACCCAGCACCAAAAGCGCTTCCTGAAACATAGCGCTTACACCTCCAAAATCCCCCTTCCGTTGCCCCCGCCCCCGTCCCCGGCGGTCTCGGCCCAAACCCCAGACCAACACTTGAACCCCGAAAAGGCCCCACAAACGGCGCGGCGGGCGGGGGGTGGAACCACGCCGATCGGCGTTCCCAGCAAGCCGGATAACACCCGTGGACCCCTCATCCGCCACCAGTTGCAGCCGGGGCGTCAGCTAATCTAGCGCCCTGACCCCGCGACAATCTCTGGGATCGCCCAGACGCCAACGCCCTTGATTGGTTCCAGAACAAACCACTACCGCCGACGCCAACATTATCATGCATAAAGGCTGGCAGACCTCTGGCCATCTTCTTCAAGCCTAGCAGAATCCTTGGATCACAAGCAAATAAGTCTACCGATAAGCACTATGACGGCACGCAGTAGTCAACAGTCACAGAAACATGTGTCAAATGGAACCATTTCAAAGCATATGCGTCGTTATTCCTGCCAATTGTACGCCCTACAGACAGATGTATGCCGCCCTCATGCGATGGCCTCGGAACCATCCATCAACCACCAAAGAGAAAAAGTCTTGAGCATCATCCTGGTCTCGCAAACTAGAGGAAAACCAAGCTCGGGTATCTAGCCCACCTGTCCATCCTTCCAGTTCCCAGCCCAGCCAGGCTCGCAGGCGGACATGAGATGCCCGACTCCAACCGCCAGAAGAGCGACATATTACTATCCACCACCTCAGCATCCCATAATGAGTGGGTATCTCATTGATCGTGAGCAAGCGTTACGGGGAATCAAGAAAAGACCAAACAGATAGCTCTAGATGAAACTGTAAAACTGAGAAACATTCGCAACCAGCCCCGAAACAAGACAGAAAGCGGACAAAAGTCCAGATATCAAGATAGACCATAACAGAAATAAGCGACAGAGACGGGGTGAGCTGAGAGATGCGGGCGGCGACGCCCCAACGAAAACATACCAAAGCAACGCTATGTAACAACGCCAACGGAGAAAAAGATGCAAATTGCCCACCAACCGGTAAAACGGGATATCATGAGTGAAAAGCGACCGTATATCGTGCAGGGTGTTCGATGCTCCTTGCCGACATGTAGATATGAAAAAGTCATCAGTCGTAGCGTATGTAAACCATGCCGTGGAGAATGGTAAGAGTGTCGTGATATATGATAGTTGGCCGGCCTAGTAGGCCGCGGCGGTTGTGCCTTCGCTAGTGGCGACGGCAACCAACGCCTCCAGACGCCTCAGGGGATCGGAGTTGCCAGTCCGATCGGCGCCCGGCTGCTGCTGCTGGGGTGGCTGCGGCTCGGCCTGCCTGGCAGGGAAGCCGGTGAAATGGTTCATGTTGGGGTGGATCATTCTGTTGACGTGAGGACCACGGGACTCATGGATAGGTGCCTCGGGTCGAGGGCCATGAACGTGGCTGTTGGTAGGTCCATGGTACCAACCATGTCGCTTTGTCTCTCTGGATGCGATTGAAGGCATCGACATGGTGTGGTGGTGGTTGCGAGTGAACGCGCTCGAGTTAGAGTACGACGGCGGTTCAACTTCAAACCGCACAGTCGGTGGGTTCAGCCGCACTTGCTCTGCCTGTGCCTGCACCGCCTGGTTCACCTCATTCGCCCACGCACCGGCGCTATCGCGAGGCGGCGTCGTGTTGGTGATGTCCAGTCTCGTGAGGCCTCGATGAAGCCCCATGTCCCACTGTGCGACGTTCCTTCGGCCATCGGCAGCCGCATCGGATCCCGGAAGAAGCGCCGGCGGGTGGGCGGCTTCATCAACCATCATCGGAGACGGAATGCGCCTCGGCGGCGAAATCTGTCGGGATGGCAGCGGGTCAAAGGACTCAATACCAGGCAGTCGCAGGGTCTGCTGTTGGTTTGTTACATTGGCGATTGGCGGTGCCGGGTTTGGCTGGATCTGGCCGGGCGTCAAGACGTTGCTGAGGTGGCTGGTGTTCGTGTTGAAGTTCCTGGTATCAGGGTGCCAGGTGCGGCGGCGCCAGGCTTCATCGGCATTGGATGATGTCGAGTCCCGTCGGCCAGACCAGCCTGAAGTCGGTGTTGTGGGAGAGGCCAGATGGCTGCTTGCGGCCGGGGAGTAGGCACCGTTGTTGGAGGCGTTCACGGGGCCGCCGTACATAACCCGGTTGACCGGTCCTCCGTGAGGCGACTGGAAGGGGTTTGCACCTGAGGGAACGCTGAGACGACGTCCTGGAGTCCTGGAACCCGAAGAGTACATACTCTGGGAACGAGAGTGGGAGGTGGTAGGAGATGCAATACCAGACCATCGCGGACTGCTCTGCCCAGTCGTCGAAAAAGTTGCGGAAGTTGGCGTGCCATACTCGGTCGGCGATACAGGGCGGTAGCCGTAAGGACCGTCGCTTCGGTACGACTCGAGGGAAAGTCGAGACCGGGGGTCGGTGGCCATGACCAGGGGAGGGGGCCGCCTGCGAAGGTCGTCCCTCACACCACCAAAGGCAGGGCCGATGGAGCCGACGCTGGCGATGCTGGATGTCGACAGGGACTTGGAGTGTCCTCTTACCGGGCCAGATGCACTGCCAGCGGTTGACGAGCGGGCTCTGCCACCCTGCTGACGTACGCGCTCGGTGCGCATTTGCCTTTGGAATCGCGCGCCGGTGGCTGCCAGGGAGTCGATCGGGATGTCCTCATTGACGTGCACCGTCTGTGCGTGTTGTCGCAGGTTGTCAAGCCGGGAGAACCGTCGCGAACAGTGGCACTGGAATGGTCTCTCGCCAGTGTGTTTCCTAAGTAGATCGATCAGCAACTAGTGCAACTAGAGGGTGGGGTTATTATCGGTACCGAATGTGTCTCGCCAAATGCTCGCTTCTCGTGAAGCTCAGGTTGCAGGGTGGATAGTCGGTGCAGTAAAATCGCTGCGACTTCTTCTTCTTGCCGGACCTAGTACCGTCGGCATTGACGCTGTCATCGTCTGACCCTGCGCCATCCTCGCCAGCCTCGCCATCTGACTCGTCCATGTCGACGTCCTCGGAGTCTCTTGATTTCCTTGAATGCTGCGAGTTTGCTCTCGTCGGTGTCTTGACCTTTTCGGCACTCTCGGGGACCTGGACAGCCTGCGGGAATGGTGAGCTAGGCAGCGGTTTTTGTGATGCCAACCCGCCGCTGCCACTGCCAAAGGTGGCCTTCGTCGGCGTCTTCACCTCCTCTGGGATAGTCTGCGGCGTCTGGGGGTGCGGTGCGGTGCTGGGTCTCGGGGTAGTGGGCGACGTCGTCATTTTGTCGTCAGCCTTGGCTTCAGCGGGAAGCGGCGAATTTACTGGTCTGAATGCGGCAGCCATGATGTGTATTGAGGAGCCTGCGTGAGCAAGCAGTATGGGCGGCGATTCGGTGGGTATCGCAACCGTCAAATAAGTGTGCACGCAAGCTTGCGAGGCTAGGAGACTACTCGAATACGCAGCGTGCGGAGAGAAGAGCCTGCGGAGGCGTGGTTGAGGGTTATTTCAGCCGAAGTTGTGCGGGCGGAGAAGGCTGGAGGGCGGAGGTGAGGGGGAGAAGAAGGAAAAAAAAAAGAGAATGAAAAAGGTTATATCAAGTCATTCAGGTATCTCCGGAAGCGAGGGGTTCTTCTTCCAAACTGTGGGCGGTGCTGACGACAGCTTAGGTTCGAGGAGCGACACACAAAGATGTCGTGAACCACAAAGGTGAAGAGGTAAAGGTGGACGAGTTGTGGTAGAAATGCGACGGCGAGTCGATAATGAATCCTGGGCCTGGGTGGGGTGGTTTGGTTTGCTGGACAAGGTGTAAGGCCGGTATGAGTACTCTTTACGGTACGGTCGGTAAAGGTAGCGTGGTTGAGTGGAGGACGAAGAGGAGAGAGACAAGTTGGTAGGGCGAGGGGCAGGCGGCTCTAGAAAAGGACTGCCAGGGGAGTGTGGCGATGAATGGTCGATGATGAAAGACGTGCCCTGATCTGACCCTGCTGGCTGCAGCAAAGTGGTTCCCAGCGGTTCTTCGCTGACTTTTCTTCCCCCTGCCTCTGGCTTTGCGCCTGCTTGCGTTCGTTCACGTCTAGCGGGACGTAGTGTCGAGAGCTGGGCGGAGTCTGTTCTGGGTAGGTTGGAGTAGCCAGCCAACCAGCCTCCTCTGAGGGGGGTGCGTATTGGGGGGATCCGGCGCACCAGGTCGGCGAATTTGGGTGGGAGCGTCTGTGGGCTATCGCAGAGCCAATGCAGTCCGTTCCAATGCCAACCAAGATCCGAGGTGACGGGTTCCCGGCCTTCTGGAGGAGCTCGATTTCAGGAGCAGGAGGAGGCGAAGATGCACAAAACGCTTTGCGTCTGTTCCGTTCCTGGTTCTGCGATTTCGAGAGTTGCCGGTTTTCAGTGCGTTTGTTGCGCTTGCTGACCGATGATCGGTTGAATGCCGAGCGCAAGGCGGCGGAGCGCTGAACGTAGAGTTGTGGGGAAGGTATTCAGGTAGGTATTCAGAACCGTTGTGGTTGTTGCTGGGCCGATGTATGATCTGCCGGTCAAGAGAGCTCAAAGAGGTCGGCTCCGATAGAAGACGGAAAGGTGGACGAATGTCGAGGACCTGGAGAGGGAAAGAAAGAGGAAAAGCGTCGGCTGCGAGGTGCGAGGGAGGATTGGTAAGTAGTTGACGATGGCCGTTAATGGCACTCAAAGCGAGCAGAAGGGCAGGCGGTACGAGACGGCCTTGGGTGGACACAAGGGCGGGCGGGCAGGCCAGGTCCAGGGCCACAGTCAGGGCCAGGCGCCAGGGTCAGGGTCAGAACCAGGAGCTGGCGGCGGTAGTGGTGTCGGTGGAGTCGATTGGCGGGAGGTACAAGGGGAAGGGGTACAGACGGTACGGAGTACACTCCTGCACCATCAAAGTCGGACGGTTTGATTGTGGAATCCCAGTCAGCCGGGCGGTTGGGGGGCTCGCAGACTGAGACGGACTGACGATGGACGGGAGGCGATAATGTTCGGGATGGTGGGAAATGGGAGTGCTTGCGGTCCGTGAGCGGGAAGCCGAGGGCAGAGGGAAGCTGTCGACGCAGTCGGCGGCTTTCTGACGGACTCGTGGAAAACGGAAGAGGCGGTGGTGTCGGTTGGCGGTGGTGGTGGTGGTGGTGGACAGCGTCGAAGGCATCCGTAGCGCAGACCGTATCCATCCAGCGCCGCCGTAAAGTACCTTGCCTGGTGGGTTGGCTGGCTGGCTGGCTAGCGGGCACAGCAAGCGACGAGGCGTCTGCGAGGAGGAGGAGGAGAACGTGGTGACTCCAAAGCCGGGGCCAGGGGGGTGGTTGGCAAAGGTGACAGGGCGGCCAGGGCGGCCAGGGCCAGACGTAAGGTACCGATTCTGGGCTGGGCTGACTGGATCAGGTCCGGCCAGGATGTATCTCAGGTCCAGGAGATGTGATGTTCTGACTCCTGGATTAATGGCCGTCCGTGGGTTCGAGTATAGCCAGGCACACGGGATGAAAGGTCGAGGGACGGACGGCGATTGGCAGAAGGCTGGGGGTGGACGGTCGAGGTTGACGAGGTCAAAGTCAAAGGCGGTGGTAGTTAAATGGGGAACAGGCGTTCTGTGACTGTGACTGGCCGGGCACCCGAGGATGCGATGGAGGCTTCTGGTGGGTTGACTTGACTTCGAGCAGAGTCGCATGCTGATGCTTGTTGCTGACGGCGGATATTGTTGGTGCGGTGGTTTCCATCTGTCTGTCACTCTGCGCAAGGTGGCAGTGGGTTTCGGTCAAAAAGGCCATGGATCCAGATGTAGTGCAGTAGGGCAGACACAGAGTGACAGATACAGACAGCCAGACAGGGCCAGGGCCGACGACTGACTACCAGTAACCTGTTGGCAGTGACTTTGCAACTTTCAGTTTGGGCAAGCCAAGCCCGCCAGGAACCGTGCCCTTCGTTCGCTGGCTGGCTTTTCCTTGTCTGTCTCGTGCCGTCGCTGGCGCCTTGTCTTGCTGCCCTGACTTGACTTGCGACCCTCCGCAGGGGTAGCAGCACTGAGCAGCAGGCGGAGACAAAAGACAGAGTTGGACGGATACGGACGCAGAGAGAACTCGGCAGGATGCATTCGGTGCCACGAAGCCTGCGTAGCTAGATCCCTGGGTCCCTTCGTTCCTGGGTCCCTGGGGATGGCTGTCTTGAAGATGTTTGCTTGAGGAAGCAAAGTGGGCGCGAGCGACGGAAGATGGAGGGGCGATGACGGCAGCTGAAGTGTCACTGGGAGCTGTTTCCATGGACATCCGTGCTAGGAAAACATCGAGAAGGTGGTGGTGAACGTGCGTGTCGGCGACGACGGCAGCCAGGACGGTGGTGGTGGTCGGTGTCCAGGCGAGGGACGGGAGGGGTGTTGGCTGTGCAGTGATGGTGGTGTTGGTGGTGACGAGGAACCTTCCATGGAGTTGACGTGCACTGGCGACGACAGCAGAGGAGAGGAGGGGGGCCCAAAGACATCCGACATGACCGGCGGAGACGGCATCGGGGAGGCGACGGCGACGGCGATAAGCACACGAGCGAGGACCGGGCAAATACGACGACATCGGGAACCTTCTGCTTCTTCTTTCCATCTCGGGCAGAGTTCATCTTAGGTCTATCAAATGACAGGTGCGAGGGGAAGCCGCAGGTTCCGCACCTGCCTCAACAACATCCCGTCCCAGGTAGGTAGGCAGGTAGGTAGGTACCTAAGGTACTCAGTCCCTTCCTCCGAATTCTGCAAAGAACAGGAAGCGGCAGACGGGCGGCAGATGGCAGGAAGCAGGCGCGGACACACGAGGCAAGAAGCAGCAGCAACAGCAGCAGAAAGCACCTTACTTGAGGCAAGCAGGCACTTGCTAGTTTTCTGTGGCTTCCTGGCTGCAGCAAGCAGTCAGCGCAGAAAGCAACGTTCGTGGAAGGCACGGTGAACAATGCCCGCAATACTAAGTGTGTACCTACCTTAAGTAAGGCAGGCAGAGTGGAGCAGGCACGGCAGGTACGGCAGACGGACAGCAGGACGACGACAACGACAACAACATCCTTGCCCTTTCCATCCATACCTATCTGTGTGCTTTCCTGAAAAAGACACACAGAGAACACAGAGAGGAGGAGGGAGAAATAGAGTGGTCGGCGACAATCTAAGAAAAAGGTAGCAACAGACTGCACGCTCCACGTCTGCACTGCACTGCATTTTGCAGATGCAGACGAGAGGCAGGAGCCCAGGTTGAGGCAGGCAGAGAGAGGCAGGTACCCCTCTGCCCCTCCTCCACCGCCGAGGTACCTTTTTCTTTTTTTTTTTCCCACTTCCTCCCGTGCCCCTCCCCCTCCCCCTCCTCAACCCCCTCCATTGCCCCGCCCCTCTTTTTTCGCTGCATCATGCGAGGGGTTGGGCGCACTCTCACAGGCTCACGGTCGTCTTTTTCGCAGCTGGGAGCATCTGCTAGCGCGGCTTAGGCCAGGTACATGTCAAGACACCCAGGGACACACCGTCGAGGTACCTCGCCCAGGTACCTTGCTTGCGCCGCACCCAACGGCACCTGAGTAGGTATTCGTACTGCGTATCCGTAGACCAGGCCAGCTGCTGGCGTCTGTGAGCCCCCGTCCCCGTCCCCGTCCCTGTCCCTGTCAACCATCAACCTACTGCGTAGGTAACGACCTTTCTTTTTTCGCTCTCTTCTGCGCCAGGGGGGCCACGGGGGGTTCCCTTCTATAAAAAGCCACTCACTACCTGGATCACCACACGGGCGGAGACTGGTGCTGGAGGACGTGGACGGCTAGGAACAGGAAGGGGCCTGTGCGCCGCCGTCAACCCGCCAAGCGACGAATCCACCCCGCAATCGAGGCGCCGCCGGTCCAGTCCCGTCTCCGTCCATAATTATGGCACAGGGCCCGACCTGGACCTGGGATCGGCGAGCTGCCCGTTTGATAGAAAATGCCCGTACCAAGATACGCGCCCTCATGCGACCGGGTGCACTCTATTCAAAGAGGAAACCACGTCAAGTTGACGAACTGGGGCCGGCACCGGCTCCAAACGGCTCGGAACACCTGGAACACGGGCCACTGCCTGCCTCCATCTGCCTTAAGGTGCCTTAAGGTGCCTTTCCTTGACCCTTAGCTCGAGGAACCTTACCTCGCCCGACCTGCGGGACGCCGAACGGGAATGAGAGAGAGCATGAACCACGCGGGTGCCAGATTGATGGCCGGCCGAGGTGAGCTTAATTGCTGCGTCCACCTGGACTTTGACCCAAACACGAACCCAGACATGGACCTGGACCTTGACCTTACGTCCGTCTCCTTCCGTGGCTTCCGTTTTGCGTAAAGACATTTTCGCCGAGTCGCATAACGATGGACGACTGAGCGCGGAAGCATCTTGATGAACATCGGCTGGCCCTGACTAACCGAGGGCATCATGAGTCTCTGGTGCAACAATAAGTGCATCTGATATTGTGTCTTGTAGATGGACGCGGGATGAAGAAAATTCGAGACCAGAGTGTACTTTCCGCGTCTAAGGTACCTACCTCATGAGAGGATAGTGAGGTGAGGTCCTTCCTCGCCTCCCTGCCTCGTGCCTGGCGTTCCTGAGGCTTCCATGTCTGATATTGAAAGAAGGAAGGAGCTGACCACCTCCCTGGGAAAAGGAGCAGGAGCATCGCAAGGCGCCATTGCCGTTGCCGGATGTTTGACGGGAGGTGGGTTGAGGAAGTCCAATGTCACGGCTCAAGGAAGCCACGGCCCACGCCTGCCTGCCTGCCTCGCGCCTTCCCTTCCCTGCCAAATAAGGAATGTGGAAGGAAGGAATTCGCTGTCTCTGCCTTCCCTGTGGTGTTGCACTTGCAGTCACACTTCTTCGCAAGCGCACCTCATGTCTCTTCTTCTCTCCCTCCATCATGTCTCGCCGCCGTGCTGCAGATTCTCAGGGAGTCTCGGAGTCCAGGTGCCATCGGTGACACGCAGAACACAGCCCACAATCGCCCATTCCACCCGCCCGTTGACCACGTTTCCTCCTTGTTCATCCGCATCCCCGTCGCAATCGGCATCGGCACATCTGCCATCTCTGCATCTCGGAGCCCATTCTTCCATTCCAGCACCCAACACCCCAGGTCACGGTATCACGGCGTCGACATATCTACACATTCTTCGCCATCCCACGCTCCCGGCGCCCCTTTTAGCCTGCAGCCTTTGGCTCTGGTCGGTACCTGGCTTCGAAGTAGCCCAAGGGATGCCGCACGCCAGACGCACACCAGTACGCTCTCCTCGGCCTCCACACCACACACACACACACACTCATACACACACACACGACCCTCACACTCTCTCGACATGGCAGGCGCTAGACAAAGGACAATCAATCAACCTCTTACCAATCATCTCTCTGATGTTCCGGCACTGTTTCTGACGATTTGTCGCGTCTGTCTGCACATCCTTTTTTGGTCTCTTCGGTTTCTTTCTCCCTTGTCTCCGCCCAGGAGCTCGCGGCGATATCGAGTGCATTTCTCCCTTCCCCGGCCACAACTGAGCCCGGCGTGATGCAAATGATACGGCATCGAAACGGTGCTCGACGGTGACAGTCGACAGACGTACGCTAGAGAGCTACATCCTAGCTGCTGGGCTCCGACCAGGTCCGACCCGGCACAGGCACCACACACCACCACCATGGCTGCCAACACCGGCGGAACACCAAGTCATCACCGTCACATCTCACTACCGCGATTAACTCCGCCTTCGTCCCGTGACAACCACCGCCATCACCATGATGATGTGAGCATCCCCTGTGCCTGGATCCGGCCCAATGCACACTATACAGCTCTCCCTTGATCAAGAGGTTGTCGCCGTGCCAAGACCTTCGCCAGAGTACTCTGCTTTGCACTACGGATTTCGGAAGCAAATATTTGGCTCCTCACCTATCCCAAACGCCAAGACTTCTTACAGCTCGCAAACTGCCCGTGGATTCGTCGTTTTCGAGTGCTTGAAACTCCGAGCTCCCAGATCGCATTCGCGATTAAGCTAGCGAGGCTCCGGGCCGAGAGAATCACAAGCGCCACCTAAACACCTTCCTACCGACCAGTAACTTCGGTCTGCGTTGTCTTTCATCGCTGTCGTGCAACCGTCGACGGCTTCAATCATTACAGCCAGATGTCGATTCCAATGTTTCGGTCCCGGCCTGGGTCTAGCAGGTCTAGGACCGCCACATCATGAGGCTGGCATCCCTCGCTAGCCTTCAAGCCTCAGCTCCAGTCCCGACCTGATCCAGCCGCCCTCGTCACAAGCTTTGCGGTTCTCCCTGGCAATCACTGGCACCGATACTTGGATAAGGACGATTGTAGTAGAGAAAATGATAACGACGGCGACGACGGCAATGAACGACAATGATGGACAATAATAAACGACGTACGGAATATCCGCGTTGGTGGACACTGCTCGGCTAGCAAAACTCTTCTTCAAATCTTCCAACCTTCCTGTTCGTCGCAACACCGCATTTACTCGCACATCCGCTTCTCCTGTCAGACAGTTCCTCAACAAAGTCCCCTAACACCCTACGTGCGCGCATGCTCTCACGTCTCTGTCTACCGTACATGGCACTCGGGTTGAAAACCTGCCGATGGTGCCCCGCCCTTGACCGAACGCGGGGGGCTGGCAGGCAGTCTGCCATTTTCACCCTTGCCCGCGCGCTGGGGGATGGTCGCAGGGACATGATGACAATGTCCTATTGCACACCGTTGTTGGCGCTTGCCGCCCTCTGAAAGGCTAGGATATCCACTGATCTGCAGCTCCGTATCGCAGAATTCCTCCAAGATCAGAGTTCCACTGTTGCGCTGAAGATCACCAGGACCAGATGTCATCATAGGCCAGGGGCATCAACAACCTCACCGCCAGGCTTCCTGGTTCTCGTTAAACATCAAATGGCAGATTGATGCTTACCGCGTCAACCGACGCATGACTACTCCAACGCTGTTCAGTTGTCTTGCGGCAACTGACGTGCATGCGTCGACCGCCTGCCCGTCGTCGCTCGACGCACAGCATTTTGAAGACGTTGCGAAAGACCATGGTAGGTAGACGATTACTTCACGATGGCTGGACTACATGTCGCCGACATTAACCGCTCTTCAACTTTCCATGAGCTGTCATATCACACGGCGTTCTCTATTCACAATGGGTTTCCTGCTGCAGGGCGAAAGACCATGTTCTTGGCGCACCGAGGCTGCAATGCGATAATGGCGAGCTGGCCCAACATGAGCACAAAATCTGATTGATCGACGCGTGGCATCTTACGCCGTCGAAAAAGGGACTGCTGCGCTCATCGGAAATGGAGAATTTAAACTCTGCACGGGTGAAACGATGCATCGGAATCCCCGTCCCTGGCTTCGCGTGTCCCATCAGATGCCGGGAATATGCTGGCACTTCGACCGCTTAGCGGCATGCTACTGCTGTCCGTCAGCGAAGAAGAAGAGGGCGCAAACTCATCAGACCGCTGATCAAGACCTAGGGCCAGATCCTTCCATCCCACTACGAATGACAGCGTTTTGGTGCCTTCTTCGCAACGACACGTTCATGGCCTTCAGCATCAAACAAGGTCTTCCCCAGCGGACGTTCGTGGTCCTCATACTGTCTTCCGATGTCCATCGTCATTCAAAGAGTTTTTCATCGCATACCCGCACTTCGCCAGACTTTTCCCAAACCATACACGGAGAGCTCGTCTTGTCATGCTGCGAACGGAAGATGCACAGCAGACCAGGGAGCTTGATCTAGAATTGCCCACTGGACGCGCAGCTTGGCCCGTTTCAGATTGAGTGCAACCACCTGTGGGATTGAGGCGAGGGCACAAGAAGCCATTGTTGCCAACAAACGGGATGCCGTTTTGGGGGACGCGCGTGGGAGGCTGCAGCAATATGCAGGTTACTTGGACTGAAGCGGCGCGGTTGGCGGCACCCGCATACAGCTGCATGGGCCCTGGTCGATTTTCTTGGGATAATCTGCATATCCGTCTTGATTGCGACCCTGTGAATGCAGTTCGGGATGAAGGTTAGCGGTAGACCTTGACTCGGTCGTTCTGCAGATTGGACATTTCACGACTCCCCGCCAAGTCACTGACGATGTGAACGCCAGCGGCCTTGAAAAAGGCCGACGCGACCACGAAACGGCATACATTCATCAACGCACACAATGTCGCTTGATATGCGACCGAATACCTTCTGAGTCATTCAATGTTGCTCTCTTAGAGGGGTTCTCGAGCCCTGTTCTGAACGCGGCAGGTCGTGGCTCACGGGTACCTTTTCTCGGGCCTGAGACACGGCCAGCCACGCTCGTTTTTGTTGCTCATGAGGGTCCCGAGATCTGACTTGAAGTGGTTCAAGTGACGGCGCCCTGATCTCACCGCTACAAGACTGAGACATGATCGAGAATGACACAACCTCTGGGGTATCCCCAATCGCATAAGCGCCGGCTGGCCAGTCAAGCTTAGAGACAAATTTCACGGCCTTGAGCCAACGACAGATTGAATCGAGACCCGTTCGAACATATGTATGAGCAGGCACATATCCGCCTCGGCACCGCACCGCTCGATCCGCTTCCACCAGTTGATGCTAATACAGCAACCACTAATACCATTGAGATCGCCT
Organism: Colletotrichum sp. SAR 10_71; assembly: GCA_025327135.1. NCBI lineage: Eukaryota > Fungi > Ascomycota > Sordariomycetes > Glomerellales > Glomerellaceae > Colletotrichum > Colletotrichum sp. SAR 10_71. The sequence goes on from JAKMWS010000082.1 coordinate 137,620, forward strand.
GTTTTTCCTATGCTAATGCGACTACTTTTCCCGTGTACTTGGTGACTTTGATAAGGACGACGACGGGGGACGACGGCGATAGACGATGATAATAGGGAACGAAGACGAAGAACGCAGACGATAGACGACGATGACAGTAACAATAACAGTAGCGACTACAACAGCAACGACCATAGAGAGCACACAGGAAAAGTAGTCGCTCTAGCACGGGAAAAATAGGCGATCTCATACCATTGATGGAGTGAAGCGAAACGATCCGCAACCTGCCAACTTTGCTGGTGGTAGTGTTGCGCCAGATGATGCTACATGGCGGGGGCGATAGCTTGAAGTTGGCCCTAGATCTTACCTGGGGTGGTCCCTGTTGACCGCTGGCTGTGTGAAGCTCCATCAACGGCCATCGTGACGGCACCGTCTCTGTACCTGGCAGCCAACCTCCAGATCTTCCGCGGCTTCCCAAAAGTGAAGCTGCACGATGCAAGGCACGGTGCAGACAGCAACTCCACACCCTTCAAGACTGGATGATTGCAACTGAGGACAAGGGCCCATGGTCCAGCAATACCTAGTGCCCATCGCCTTCACTTCGTTGCACATTGCGCATGGAACGAGGGCACCCCAAGATCTGCTCTGTTCTTGGCGTTGGAGCGTACGTCTGTACTCTCTCTCATTTGATCGTTAACAAACTTTGTCAAATGTTACTCCCGACTCAGCAGACAACGAACTTGAGCGGTGCCAACTGCAAGGTGAGGGAATAACTGTTGGTGTTGACCAATCTTTGCCCCTCATTCCTCGCCGCTTTAACGACACCTCAAAATCTTAGCGTCAGTTGGGACAGCAGACAAACAGCCCGGATCGATGGCTCAACTGACGATGGGCGAAGCTACTCTCAGAACGCTATCAATCTTTACCGTTCACGCTTGGTCAAGGCACCGAGTTCGCTAGCGTTGAGATTTCCACACCATGAGAAGCCATCTGCAAGCAGAGTGACAAGCCACCCGAGGGAACGATAACGACAGCGGTCACCAACGTCCTAGACGTCAAGGCCATCCGACCAGCTTGCGAGCAACTACATTTTGAGCTCTTTGACTTGGTTCCAGTCCTCAGCTAGGCCTATCCCTGAGGCTTTTGTTCTCCAAGCCGGCGGGCCTCGCCCTACGCCCCGTCCTAAACACCTGTCTCTGTCATCGGCGTTCTTCACCGCTCTTTCGACGGGCTTTACCTCGGTGTCATCCAACCTCACCCGCGCAGCCTTCCAGCGAACTATGATTCCCGCTCGCAACACGGATCCCCTGGGACCTGAATCGCAACATTTTTCGAGCCACCTACGGCCGAACAGTCCGCGCTACGCACCGTATCCTCTCCGTATTGTTCGTCGGGGCGGAGGGACAGGGAGGTGGGAGCAAGAGCGCATCAAGACGCATGAATAGCGCCATGCATGGCACGCAGTAGCTGCGAGCTTTCTCCGTCGCAGCGCACAGCATAGATGTGCGTGGGCTCGCATCCGAGGGACTAACGTGAACTATCTGATCGCTCCATGGCCTCTTCGCTGCAGCGGGAGCCGCACGCAAACAGGCCTTGTTGGTCGGATTGCCGTTTGTACAAGTCTTCCATCAGGCTATCTCATTCGGCGAGAGGCTCTTCTCCTGGGCGACTCCCTGTCGTGCCATGCAGACAACGCATAGAGGCGGCCGTGGCTGCGCTCGACGCCAATGTTTCGTTCCAACGCAGATGCCAGCAAGGCACTCGTCTGCCAGTGGGAGACGGGCATTTTCTCAGCTGTCGGGCTGACACACCGGATGGCCGACCTGTCGATAACCCAGGCGAAAACACCTCCCCGGTGGCTGAATGGGCCGGCCGAAATAGAGGAGGTCTAGATCGGGACCGAAGCCACTGGCCTGCATCTTTAGAGACGGGCATTTTTGTCAGCCATTTCAAAGGCCCTCAGTCACCTGGACCGGTCCAACGCCGGGCCTAGCTTTTTAACCGCACCTGTGGCCTGTCTATCCCGCCGCCCTGCCGGTCGCCGTAGACGTACCTCGCCCAAGTCTCACGCCAGCGTTGCTTTTTCTCCGCATGGACTCAGATCTGTTCCTGGGTTATCTGCCCGCTGCCATTGGATGAACGACACGTCCCGGTGCTTTGACTCTGCTGGTGGCATTTGCGGGTGCGATGAGATGGCCGCAGGCGAGTCATTGGCTCGCAACTTTGCGTGTTGGTGCTTGGGCTTGCGGGTATTCACATGTTGTTGCGGCGACGGTGCGGCAGAGGGAGAGGGAGAGTCAAGTGCCGCGACAGGCGGATGACGGATCCCACGACGTTGCAATATCGCTGATGCATTTTCCCATGTGAGGTGCCTGCGCACATGGGAATCGTCCATGGGAGAGGACGGCTCGCCCATTCGGAACAATACGACGCCGTGACTCATGGGCCTCGTGTGGAAGCATCAGACTCTTCGGCTCAGGAGCCGACGAGCGGATTGGACATCCAACCCGAGTCGGGATGCTGAGTCGGGCGGCCGGTTATTGCAACCGGTGCTGTGGATGCCCCGAGCGTCCACGGCATGTACTCGGTAGAGGCCGCAGACGACGGGCAACCTGTTTTGCTGGCGCCGGGTGGTCTCTCCCCGTCGAGACTATTTCTTTGAGTTTTGCCAGCCAGGCAGTGAGCGGCAGTTAGCTCGCCGGGCAGCGTTTTCTACAACTTTGATCAACGTGCCTAATGCTTCTATGAGGACAATAACAGTAGAGTGAACGATGGGGTTGGTGACGGGTATAACGATGGCGATAAACGACGGCGAAAGCATTTACAGTGGCAACGACGAAAGCAAATACACGGGAAAGAGTACAACACTGCACGGATAGCCAACTGAAACTACCTGGCTAGCAAAAACTCGTCTCTTTCGTCTGTGGAAGTACGTAGGTGCTTACGAGCTTCCTGGACACATGAGCTGCCATGTCCTGATACGCAGACGGCCGGGCCGCGGAGTGGGAGCACGGCAGGAGGCTGCTGAGGAACCTCCGTCGTGGTCCTCCAGCTGCACGGTACAGGTGATGGGTTCGACCGTGTGTGTACTGCGGCAGCAATGGCTAGGCATCTAGTGGTAACATCGCTGATGGCTCGTCACGGAGATTCGCCATCAACGTTGACTATTCGTGCTATGATACTTGGGTTGTTTCCACGGCTTCCGGGCAATCCACAAGTCTCATGTGGCGATATGTGATCGATATAGAGGTTTAATTATACCATTATGCATACAATACAGTCTGCCTACTCCGGATTGAAAGCCCGGCTAGAATACCCCGAACGCCGTTCCATACACTATATCTGTCGTCATTGCTCATGAGCTTTAAACGTTTGGACCATTTCCCTCTCTTACACACTCCCGCTCATCCGGCGGGTTGATCGCTTCACTTTTTACACATCAAGCATACTCTTCACCTGCTGCGGCTGCCCCGAGACAGAGACGGCCGTGCTGGTGCTGTTACTCCGCTCCCCGGGGTTGAGGGAGTTGAGGGAGACGTTGTCCGACCTGCCACGGGTCTGGGCGTCGGTGTACGACGGCGGCGGGCCGTCTTGCATCAGCCCCGACGCGCGGTCCGGACGGCCCGCCCCGGAGTTGGGGAAGAGCAGCTCCGCGGCCGCGTTCATCGTCCGCTCCTGCCGGCGCCGGTCGGACTTGCCGGCGTACGAGGAGAATGTAGAGCCCTTGGCGGCGTCGAAGCCCGGCCGTACCGGGGTCGAGGTGTTGGAGCTGCTGCCGCCCATGTTGCCCATCTCGATCTCGCGCTGCTCCTGCTGCTCCGGCGGCGCATCGTTGTAGGGTTGCTGCTGCTGCGGCTGGGCGGCGGGGGCGCGGACGCCGCCTACTTCGCGGACGTTGCGGGCGATGCGGTCGCGCATGGACATCTTGCCGACGAGGTGGTCGTCGCGGGTGACGCGCTTCCACCAGGCGGGCTTGGCGACGATGCCAAGGTCGTGGTCGATCTCTGCCTCGCGGACGCGGCGCTGGCGCATGAGCTCCTTGTCCTCGTTGGGCGACATGAAGCCGTAGGCGATCTGGATGAAGAGGATGAGCAGGGCGGGGCCGTAGCCGCCGGCGTAGACGGCAGCGAGGTTCGCCTGGATGTTGAGCACGGAGTAGTCCCAGCGGAAGGAGACGAGGCCCTGGTAGGCGATGAGGCAGGCGGCGAGGGGGATGACGAGCTTGAAGCGCAGCGGGGTGTAGCGGATGAAGCCGCGGGCTTTGTTGAGGACGCCGCGGTTGCGGGGGTAGTAGTGCAGGATGGAGTGGCGGAGGGAGGCGACGATGGTGAGCCAGCAGATTACGAGGCAGAATGTTGCGACTTTGAAGCGGACGTCTGTTGCGTTTGGCTCGGCGCGGGCGGCGGTTTGGTCTGGGGAGCGCTGCTTTTCGATTTCGCCCCAGTTGCGGGGGATGATGAGGAAGAAGTTCTGGGGGTTGTTAGTTTAGGGAAGCTTGGGAGTAGGAGGAGGAGGACTTGCCAGCCATAGCCAGAGGTAGTACCACAACGGCAGCCAAAACTCAAACTTGTCTCGCTTGTCGCCCTCGCGCAGGATGAACGGGTCCGGGTCGATGTACTGCCGCTCGCTCCAGCTGCCCCAGTGTCGGACGGCCTCCCACACGAGGGCCATGGTGAACTGCTGCAGGAGGTACCAGAAGAAGCTGTTGATGATGATGGGCAGGCCGACGACCCAGAAGCGGTCGACGTCGATGGTCATGAACAGGCTGATGAAGGCGGCGACGCAGACGAGGATGGCGTAGTACCATTGCCAGCGCTTGCCGACGGGGTAGAAGCGCTTCGTGGTGGGCAGGTACTGGCGGCCGTGCTTCTTGAGGCAGGCGAGGATGAGCATGAGGGCGACGGCGTAGACGACGCCGATGGCGACGCCGGCCTTTGCGCGGGGCCCGATGGAGCGGATGGGGTCGTAGCACCATGTGGAGTTGACGAAGGAGCCGTTGGGGAGGAGGGCGACGGGGGTGTAGGGCTGCTGGGTGAGGAAGCAGTTTGAGCCGTTGGAGAGCGTGTTGTTGGAGTAGAGGGTGTAGTTCCAGAAGTCGAGGACGGTGCGGTTGAAGTGGACGCCGCCGAGGACTGTGTCGGAGGCGTTTGCGCCGTCGGGGAGGGGGAGGAGGTCGCGGAAGTGGAGGAGATGCATTTTGGACGGTTCGGAGGAGGTTGTTCGTCGTTTCGGGGTCTTCGGAGGGTTCGGATGAGGCGTTCGTTTCGGGCGGCGGTGCGCGATGGTGATCCGTGAGGGGGGAATTGAAGGGCCGTCGGGCGCAGAGGAGATGGTTGAGAGGTTATGACATTGCTGGCGGATTGGAGCGATTGAAGCGGACGACGACGACGGCGAGGAGGGAGAGGAAGGTTGGAGGTCGAAAGGTGTTGGATGACGAGGTGGTGGTGGTGGTGGAATTATGATTATTAGGTACTAAAGAGGATGGATGACAAGGTATATGGAAGCTTCGGAAAGACGGCGTAGTAGCGCAACTCTTTAGCGGCGTATCCAATGTTTTTTTTTTCTTCTCGACTAATCGCGCGATTGCGTAGTCAGCGAGAATTCGCCGGTGCCAATCCCATTCGCAGCTTTCGAGTCCGTTGTCCAGTCCGGAGGAGGGAATGCGCTGATGATCAACAAGGTCGAGTGCGAGTGGACGCGGGTGACGGCCCCATGCGGAATGGGCGGATGGGCAGCTTGCCTTTTTTCTTTTGCGTCGAATTGTGGAGATGCCGAAGGTCCGGGAGGAAAACACAGAGAAACAAAGACCGGGGGGAGGAGAGAAGAGTGACAAACAATGAGGCGGGTTGGCGGGCTGGGACGGGACCCCGGGAATATCGCGCAGTTTGATCTCATTCCTCATTTGCTGACTGTTTTTTGTTGGTTTTAGTGCCGCTTGGCGTCATGGGCGGTGCGGAGACCGTGCGCTTGGGCTGGTGGGTGGCTGGCACACGAGCCACAATTGGAACAATTCACTAGCCACATCTTGTCAGCCACGATCTCTTATGTCAGCGGAGCTTGACGGTACGTACTCAATGCTTCAAGCAGAGAGAGACAGGACACTTGGAGCTTGGTTTCCCTCCAGAGCTGCCACCAGCTCAAGCTCACACTCACGCAACACCACCACCTCCCTCGACAGACACCACCCATTGCGCCGACACCACACAGCCAATGGCCCCAATCCGCCCATAATGACCACCCAAGACGAACAGGAACCCTCCTACATCGACTACGAGACCTTCCTCTCCCCCGACTTTAACCCCGCCTCCTTCGCAAACACGCTCGTCCTTGCGACCAACAACCCCAATGATGCGCCCCTCGACCTCTCCACCCCGCTCTCCCGCGTCCTCTTCGACACCCAGGAGATCGACTCCCACATCGACGTCCTGACCACAAAGTCCGCCGCCCCGCTGCTGCAGTACACCGACGAGCAGAACGCCGCCAGCAAGCGCATCATCGGCGAGCTCGACGCCCAGATCAAGAGCCTGAACGACAGCTACCGCCAGCTCGAGAAGGAGGTCATTGACAAGCACGCCGAGGCCGAGGAGGTGCGCCAGGTCGCCACCCGCCTCTGGGAGACGCTGAAGCTCGGCCGCTCTGTCGGACGCTGTCTCCAGCTCGGCAGGCAGCTCGAGGTCCAGCACGCCGAGATTGCGGGCGGCAGTGTAAGCGCTGCGGCTGCTGCGGCCGGGAAGAAGGAGGACCACAGGGCGCTGGTGCGCTGCTCGCACACGCTACTCTCTCTGAGGGAGGTGCTGGATCGGTCGGCGCCCGGGGAGGAGGGCTACGGGCTGGGCAAGGTGGACGCGATCCGCACCCTGCGGGAGGGCGTCATTGCGCCGATAGAGCGGTCCGTCAGGGAGACGGCGGAGAAGATCATCCGCGACTTTGCGATCCCCAACTCGGCCACCTTCGCGCAGGGCGAGGAGACCAAGGCGCGCACCGTGTCGGCCATGGTCACGCTGTTCCTGCTGTCACCGCAGCCCGCGATGAAGGGCGAGCGGTGGACGCCGACGCTGCTGCTGCAGGCGCTTGAGGTGTACTTCCGCTCGGCGCTGCAGTCGTCCATCGCGTCGCTGTCGCGGGCGCTGGGTCAGCTGCCATCACTCGACCGGACGCTGGCGGAGATCTCGGCGCGGTGCCAGAACATTGTCGCGCTGGAGGTCGTGTTGGAGTCGACGAAGCTACCGACGCATCCACTAGTGACGACGCCGCAGAAGCAGACGAATATGCTGCAGCCGCTGCTGGCATACCTCGAGACGGGCAGCCTGGCGAGCTACTTTTGGAGGACGATGGCTGGCAGCCTGGGCACGCGGGTGCAGGAGATTGTGAACCGGGGAGGCGTGTCGGCGAGGACGCTGAGGACGAACCGGGCGAGCGTCGGGGAGGCTGTGAGGGAATGCGTCGTCAGAGGGTGCGAGATGCCAAGTGCGCTCAAGGGGAAGGGGAGGGGCGAGGGCAATTGGGAGAGGGAGGTTGCTGTCATGGTTGGCAGCGTTGTGAACAATCTTGGGAGGTGAGAACCATGTCTCTGGAGTTGGGTCTTTATGATGATGAAATGCTACGAATGCATAAGCGGTCACGAGGAAAAGTTCGCATATTTCGCAAAAGCTCAGATCTGGCTGGTCATGGTGAACAGTCGCGGCTCAACCACACTCAATGCACGTTGTCGACTTTTTACCATCATTGGAGCGCAGCAAGGTGTTTGTCGCATTTATCGGAAAGGGCAAAAAGGAAAGTATTGAAAGGGACGAGACTCGAACTCGCGCGGGTTGCCCCACCAGGAAACAGATGTTAAGCTGACCTTAACCTGGCGCCATAACCAACTCGGCCACCCTTCCAGAGGACGTTGAAGAACCTGCACGTGGGAGGGCTGATGCAGCGACGGCGCCATCGACGAAACCCGCGATGTCCACTTCCAGCTCCAGTTTTGTGGGTTTTCTGTGGCTCTGTGTAACATTTGCAACTGTCACAGACTCTTCCTCGGAATCGAAGCAGTGCGAGGGACATCGGGACAAGACACATCCTTATCAACAGTTGTAGAGGGCCATGAGAATGGATAATCTCCTGAACGCCAAGTCGTGATGGAGTTTCAACGTCGTCAATATCTTGAACGCACATCACCGGACAACCAAGTCCGTCCTCTCCGTCTTAGGTTTGTCGTTAAGACGAACACAAACCCGAGTCATGGGAAACCACTTTTCCCCCAGCCCACCGACTCGTTCTCGCAAACTCAACTGCCGCTGCACGTACGGCAGTCAGAATAAACCCTCCATCCCCCACGTCGTCCGTGCCCCCGTCCCCCATTGGCATGGACTGCCGAAACCATAGCCTTATTTGGTTGCCTCGGCCGAACCATGATCTCCCTTCCCGTGGCAGCAACTCGTACCGGCGGGCGGGAGGGAGGAGGTCCCCGTTAAGATTGTATTCCAACTCTAAGCAATCATGCTCTGGCGTTGCTTCCTGTAAAGTCCTTGGCGCCGCCCTAGGTGCGACGCCCTAATGCCGATAACGAATGCGAGGGCAACGTAAAGACGACGACGACGGTTAACTCACTACACATCTGTATACTAATCACGCTGCTGACAAAATACATGCTATCCTATGGCTGGAATATGGACTTGAAAAGGCCCTAAATCGCGTAACCGTCGCATCAAACCGGGGCGACGGGGCCAACCCCTTGACGATCGTCCTCGAACTTACCCACATCGTGAAGGCCTCATCGCAGGATAAAACCCCCAAGCCACGCACCTCGATATCTCAGATATTCTCAGTACCAAAGGACACACAAGCACCCAACAGCCGCCTACAATGGCGCTCCTCTCCTTCACAGCCCTGGCCTACGCCATCCCCTTCACCCTCCTCTACTACGCCCTCGCACGCTACCTCGCCCACCGCCGCCTCCTCCGCTTCGCCAAAGCCCACAACGCAACCTTCCCAAAACACATCCCCTCCCGCCTCCCCTTCGGCATCCAGTACGTCTGGCGCACCATCACCACCGCCCGCCGCGGCGGCGACATCCTCGACGACATCATCGAGAAGTCCTACGCCGCCCACGGCGCCACCTTCACGCAGCCGGGCTTCTTCGGCCCGCGCGAGGTGTACACCGTCGACCCTCTCAACATCCAGGCCCTCCTCGCGACAAAGTTCCAGGATTTTGATCTGGGCGAGCGGCGCATCGCGCAGTTCAGCCCGCTGCTGGGGCGCAGCATCTTTACTGCGGACGGCCCGTTCTGGGAGCACTCGCGCGCGCTGTTCCGGCCGCAATTCTCGCGCGAGAATATCAATGATTTAGGCAAGACGGAGGACGCGGTCAAGGCGCTGTTCGCGGCGCTGCCGATGGTGGGGAAGCCGGGCAATGGCAGCGTGACGGTGGACATCATGCCGCTGCTATTCCGCTTCACGCTCGACACGGCGACGGGGTTCCTGTTCGGTGAGAGCGTGGACAGCCAGACGGCGGCCGCGACGGGGCGTGTGGCGAGCACGAGCGCCGCGGCGGCGATGGCGGCGGACCTGCAGCGCACCGGCGGGAAGGACGACATGAGCTTCGCGGAGGCGTTCCACGAGGCGCAGATGTGGATCACGATGCGCGTGCGGCTGCAGGGCCTGTACTGGCTCGCGCCGAGCGGCACGGGGAAGCGCGCGGCGGGGTACATGCGCCGGTACGTCGACCACTACGTCAAGCTCGCGCTGTCCGCGGCGAAGCCGAGTCGGGAGAAGTACTCGCTGCTGGACACGCTGGCGGAGGCGACGCGGGATGAGAACGAGCTAAGGGACCAGATTCTGGGGATCCTGCTGGCGGGGCGGGATACCACGGCGACGCTGCTGTCGTGGGTGCTGCTGCTGCTGGCGCAGCACCCGGCCGTGTTCGCGAAGCTGCGCGGGGAGGTGCTGAAGGAGTTTGGGGAGTACAGCGAGGACGCGGAGGGTATCGACTTTGGGACGCTGAAGGGGGCTCAGTATCTGCAGTTCGTGCTGCGGGAGACGCTGCGGGTGTATAATGCGGTGCCGCTGAATTTGCGCATCGCGGCGCGGGACACGGTGCTCCCGCGCGGGGGCGGGCCGGATGGGAGCCAGCCGGTGGTGGTGAGGAAGGGGCAGACGGTGAATTTCTCGCCGTATGTGCTGCACCGGCGGGCGGACGTGTGGGCGGAGCCGTTGGCGTTCCGGCCGGAGCGGTGGGAGGGGACGAGGCTGGATTGGAATTATGTGCCGTTCAGCGGCGGGCCGAGGATTTGTCTTGGACGTGAGTTGAACGGGTTCTCATGGTGTGTGTGTGTGTGTGTGGTTTGCTAACGTGTTGATGACAGAACAATTCGCGCTTACGGAGGCTGGGTTCCTGATTGTTAGGTTGTTGCAGAGGTTTAAGGCCATGGAGTGGGTTGGGCCGGTGGGCAAGCCGCGGAAGGATATCCATTTCACGATGGCGCCGAAGGATGGTGTTCCGGTCAGGTTGGTGTACGCAGATTGATGGGTGAACTTGTAGATGATGGTTGTTGAGGTTTGGGTAAGTCAGGTTCTGGGATATGAATCTCGGTTTGGAGTTTGTGATACAATAGAAACGTTTCGTAGAGGTACGAGTTACTGTTTACTCATGTTTCAGCTACGTCTTGGCCGTCAAGTTTCCCTCGCTTATAAACACCACAGGCGCAATACGTCAGCTTATCCAAAGGTCTCTAGATCTTTTCCCACCCCTGCAACGCAATACCGTTTCCTGCAGATATCAGAACGCCGTTTTCGATCTTCCAACAGCCACCCACTGCCATCACCCAGAGGCCCGAAAATCTGGCCGCAGCCCTGACCGACGCCAACTTCAGAATCGCAGTTTCCAGGTTCATATTAGGTACCTATGTGCATCAATCTGCTGCTGGTGACCATCGGCGTGGCATTTGTTGTGGCTGGCTTGGTGATTCACCGCTGGTACACCGCACCTCGCGTAGAAGGATCCTTCTTCCTTGAGCCACAAGAAGCATTTATTGCAAGCCTCCTTGCGAAGGCGAAGGCTGGCGATGCTTTCGGTTATTCATGGCGAGGGAATGTTTGTATATGCTGTACGGCATCAGCTGCGGCGTTCGTGGACCTCGCTTGAGGTCTCTTGCGCCTCCAGGCGTGTCCGCAGCAGCGATTCGATGGACCAGGAATTTGAGGGTGGAGATATGTTCTTGGGGTTGGAATATCCTTCATCAGAGGTCAATAAAACGGTCGATTCCGGTTGAGGCTTGGCTATGAGTGTTTATTAGTCGTGTCCAATTTCGAAGCACTAGTGAGTTAAGTTGAAGATTTCAGAAATTGCATGATGTTCTAGGTTCCTCTGCGATATATTTCCTGTGCTTTATTGACTTATAGTTATACTTTGATCGAGGACGATAGCAAGTAGATCGGCAGTCGCAGACACGATGATACCGATATAAGCGGCAATGATGACAATGACAGCGACGACGACGGTGATGAGCAAGAGCATGCATCACAGGGGAACTTAAATGATCAGGTATCTTAACGTAACAACTGAAAGCTCTTTGTTAAGTCTACCAAGGGAATGCGAAGGCTTGACAAATGCTTATGTTTGTATACAAGTCAATATTAATAGTGCTTCTATCTTCAACGTTGAAGGATAGCCTCCATGCTATACGTCTCTCGTCCGAGATGCCCCTTGTCAAAAGCGCCGCAAGTGTACAAGGTATTCAATGAGCTCGATCCGCTGTAACATCATGATTATTCGTTAAAGGTCAGCAACATGATGACAAATCGAGGATGGCGTATGTAGACGTGCTGCCATGGTCGACAGCTCCTGTTTCTATCCAGTCATGAAAAGATCTTCTAACGAAACCAGGCAGGGCGGTCCCACCAGGGAACCCTTTTTGGTCTCGCAAAGCGTGCATACTCCTTGTCCCACTGCCCTTTGGACACACGATCCCAAAACATCAGCACGTGTCTGCAGTCCACCGGCATCCAGCCCTTGTCCTCTCGAATCTCGCCATCCTCCATCTCCTCAGCGTTAATGATTCCGCCGTTGACGTCGTCGTCTTCGAAACACCTGATGGCCTTGACAAACGCCACAGGCACCTCGCCTTCCCCCTCCGCAGCCATCGCCGTCTCGTATTTCTGAAACGACTCGAGGCACTCCTCATCGACGTACAGCAGGTACTTGAGCATCGTCGGGTCGCGAGGACCCTGGACTCGCTCGCCATCGTCGTTAAAAAACTGTGCCCGCGCGAACTTACGTCGCACCCTGTCAACCGACGCATACTGGGGCGGTAACTTCATTTTGATAAGATACGGCTGTAACAAGTCGGTCTTCTCGTCTGGCTCGAGCGCCCACCTGACGGCCATGCCATCATTGATGTTGTTCACATAGCGGTCCCAGAGGGGCTTGTCCTTGTCGTCGAGTCCTGCGTGGGCGATGAAGAAGCCGAAGAGATAGGGAAGAGGCTGCTGTGGATTGGATCGAATTTCCCGTAGAGCTGCTTCAAAGGGGGGCGCAGATTCGAGTGGCGCCTCGCTGACGAGGCTGTTGATGAGGTTGGTGTCGTTGGTGATGCGGCGGGGCAGCATCAAGGTTGCCAGTACGTCCATGTTTGCGTCTATGTTGGGAAATGTGATGATATCGATGATGAGGAGGCTCAAGCCCACTTCTCTACGAGGCCAATAACTCTTAACATGGCGACCACCTCTTTCTCCGAACGAAGCCATATTGAACCTTGCAAAACATCAAACCTTTTCCTGGATTTCATCAGGGTTCTGTGTGCTCAATCTGGAGCTTTATTTCACCGCCTGACCCTCTTTATACAAAGCATCGCCCACCTTTGCGAGCACACTGCCAGAGAGCTCATTCTATCAAAGCTATTCTCATCCAATGCCATCCGTGCCTTCGGAACCTCTCGACAAGGCAGCCGAACACACACAGACCCCAACATGACGATCACAACACCAAGCAATAATGGGCAACTCGCCCGCTGGCTCAACAGAAAAGGAGATATATGTTTCGAAGTAGCCTTCTTCGCGACTGCCGCAATATCCTTCGTCGCCTTGGGCGCTGCCATCATCGCCCTCAGCTTGGTCATCGGAGGCCTGTTCGTCGCGGGCGTCATATTGTTCGGCACAGCGGATACGATGACCGAGAAGGTCAACAAGGTCGCCTCGCCAGAACAGATCCAAGCACAGACGAAAGAAATGATGAAGCAGAAAGGCACCGAAAAACAGGAAAGTGCCATGGAGCAGGATAACGTTCGAAAGAAGGACGACGACGCTCAGGAGAAGGACGACGACACTCAAAATAAAGACGACCCTAAGAAGAATAGATTGAAGAAGAAGCAGCAGGAGACGGCACAGCCAAACTCTACCGGGCTACGGAAGTTGAGGCCGATGTCAGATCGGGATCGCATTCTATGCCAAGAGGTGGCGCGGAAGTATGGACTGAACAAGATGGAAGAGCAACATTGACAAAAGTGGAACTTCAGAAAGTGCCTTGCCATCAAAGACTTTGGTTGGTCATTGGCAAACGATCGGCATACTAAAAGGTGAAGGCCTTGGTGTCAAAACACTTGACAGCGTTGCGCTGAAAGCAGAAACCTCGAGATAGGCTCGATGGACTGCTTCTTTGCATCACGGTCGGGCCCAGAGGTGTGGATGAGGATACTGTCATCATGGGGGCTGAACTAGGCTCCCGCCATTTTGACCTTCCCGGGTTCATGTAGATCGCTTCATGGAGAGTAGATGGCAGAATCCAGCCCTGCTACTTAGTGGGCTTAGGTCGATTAATCTCATCACGATTGCCGCCGCATGTTCTGTAACAGAATCCTTCGCGTGGTGGTTGCGATCGTCGAAGCTGAAGGGCTTTTCTCAACCTGGATGACATGACCTTACCGGAAGTCGCTAACAATCCGAGGGTCGTCAGATCAGAGTGTAATACAGCCGGAGGCGGCCGACGGCGCTGTGTTAATGCAGGTTCAGTCAACAGGTACCTTGTAGATCTCATGTGGCTGAGTGTATTTTTACCAAGAGTCACCACAAGAAGAACCAAACGTAATGTCCATCCTCGGTCCCGTCGAGAGCAGCTTGATTGCCGACCAGACCGCATGTCAAGACGAAACCAGGAAAATATCGAATACCGCACCAGAAGCCTCTACGGCATAGCAAGAGATCGTCTCGAGCGCCTAGCCAATACTTTTACAACTGCCGGTGGCTACCTGAATTCAGCCCCCAGGACGTACTACTACTGCCCGTTCAGCGTCCACACGTGTGGGACGACGGCGAGATCTAGCCCCTAACTGCGCCAGCGCCGAAGACTGAGCTACGGCAGATGAACACATCGGCGACCAACTTTCAGCTCTCTCTGCTACCCCGGACGCATTCGATCGAATCCGTGGGTCTCTCTAGCGTCTTACACTTACACGGCGTTTCGCTTCTCGGATACGGCAGATACATGCCGTTTCCAAAATAACGTGTCCAAGATCGAGTCTCTGCAAACAAGCTTCAGCCAACGCCGCCGTTCCTGCCAAACTAGCAGAAGCGCTCCAACTTTTCGGAAGCATTACTGAGTCCGGCTAGAACATTATAGAGGAGCCCGGGGATCGTTTCGCGCTGCATGTTCTGCACAGCCCTCGCCTTCATTGTGATCCTAGTCGTCAACCTTGCCCTCAGCGCTCTCTTCTATGTTGGGTTCCAACGGGCATTCGGTCTCATCAAGGGCTTTCGATATGCTTCAAACAGAATGAAAGAAAGGAGAGTGAAGGCAGAGGATGCGGAGACAACTGCGGCTGTTCCTGACGTCACTACTAATAGTGGACAATTGGCGTGAGACGTGGCAACCGTCTTGGCGCAAGATGTGGTCTTTGCGCCGCAGATCAATTTATGATGATCTTGAGAGAACATCTTGACATAGAAGAGGAGGTCGGGTCGAGCGAGAATTCTGACGCCAAATAACGAAACGCGGCGACTTCAGAAGGAGAATGCGGGGGATTGCTGAACACTCAGAGTGGCCCTTAGGAAGATCATGTTGCATGCTTGAAGTGGGTTTTCAATATATATATTGAGGCATCAAGTAGCTTTACTCATAAAATGAGATGGACACTTAAATCCAACGTATTGACCTGGATTTAAGTATAATGGCGCAGTACATATCTGACTGGCTTCGTGGGGCGATGAACAGTTGAAGTCCTACGCAGAGACTCAAGGGTGGCTATTATCTTGGTCACCACCAGGCACCACACACATCAAGTCTTGGGCACCGGCCTTCCGGATGATTGATGGACCATCTGATGAAGCTCTTTCAGTAGGCGCAAAGGCTTGTCAGTTTACAGGTACGCTTGCTGGAATCCTGCGAAGGCTGCTGGATTAGGCCATCCATTTGGCTGAACCGAGCTGATGACCCTCCGCAGCCCACTGAGGAATTGAAAAGGGCTAAAACTCCAATAATTTGAATACGTAGAACTTGGAGAAGCTTGGTACAGGAACAGCGACATCCTTAATTCCCTTCCAAAAGCCATGGAGGGCATAGAGACCGTTCTTCTATCGGAAACATTCGACTCCTTCACCGACTTTGGACAGCCCGCCTTAGATCGGCGCAAAGGTGCTGCGGCATAGGAGTTCCTAAAGGAACAACCCCACAATTAGTAGACTTTTTCTATTTTTGCTGCATAGCAAATGGGTTTTACCTTTCGGGTTTCCTATCGTTTGAATGTGCGATCCAGAAGAACACCTTGATAATATAACACTATTTACTGAGGCTTAGCAACACATTAGGGTTGAGTCCTAATCGAATGGAGACTCCTTTTACTCTGTCGCAAAAGGCACACACCTTCATGCAAATACAAATAGTGAATTCTCGCCGCAGAGGTTTGCTGCCACAACATCCATAACCATCTCGACTACCTCCTATCAGGAACGGCAATTTCCTACCAAAACCGACATGCTCTTCTCACGCGCGACCAAAGAGCTTATGTGGAAGTGGCATAAAGACATAGAGGAGGACGCTGCCATACTTGGGGGTTTCCTCTTGTGGGTGTCCGTCTTTTTAAGCTACATCTTCCTTTTCTTCATCCTTCTTCTTTTACTATGCGGCTTATGCTATCTCATCACGAACACTGTCATTGCTTTGTTCGGGCACTTGTTTCCCATCACAATCTCGATCAACTGCGCAAAAGATCCTTCCCAGAGCGGTGAGAAGATTAAAAGCGACCGTGAGCCAACCAGCGATGGATCATCATCTGGAGGTGGCAGCCGAAACTACAAATACACATAGGCAGAAGACTCTTCATTTTACTCTTATCAGCAGCCTGGAGGGGGTATTGTACGGCTTCTCTTGGGGCACATGAGACTTTTCGGATCGCAGACTAAACTTCCGGCCGGTTATTCTTTTGAGGTTACTATTACGATCCGGTGCGTCAGTCGGAAGCGGGAAAACAAGATTTATGAAGTAAGGAATCAGAAGACAAAATGGAGAGAAACTTGGCCAGAGAAGCTTACAATTACGCGTCAGTTCAAACACACAATCTTGTATTCCACACCGAACGCATTTGTGAGCTTGCCACGCTGCCTCCAACAGGCCTGAACACCATAGACCGCGAAACGGCACGCCACTGTCGACGAGTGATAGTTGCTCCAGAACTCATGGGTTGCGCATAAAGTCAGACATTGCATGCTCCGTATGACACTTCTCGCTAAGACCGTTTTGTGATTCGAATGGCCTCGATTTCTCATGGACAGCTACACAGCGTAGTTGAACACAGAGCGAGTACAAAAACGGTGACCGATTCGGGCAGCAATGGGAGCGTACTGCAAACTGAGAATCAGGTATAAAAAGGTGTATTGATCGTCTAAATATCTGTCAATTCAAACACAGTCAATCTCAATTGAATTATACTCAGCCTCTCTGCTTCTGCTTATACTAAGCCTCGCTGCTTCTGCCTTCCAATGCGTCTTCGAGATCATCTCATCCTATTCGCAACCTTGTCGCATGGGGCATACGCCACATGCTTCTGGTCAGGCATAAATTGGGACAACGCCCAGGACTCCGCTCGTGGTGCCGTTGAATACTGGTGCCGTGATGCCTCCGATTCGGCTCGACTGACCGGCGTGTTGTACGTAGAGGAGTGTTCCTTTGTTCATCTTCAGATTGGCGCGCTAATTCTGCCACAGCCACTCTGGAGATAGTAAGGGCCGATGCAGCAACCTCTTGCTAGAAGGACAGACAATTGGGTAAGTCTTTTGCAGTTTGTTTCCAATGGGTCGCTTAATTTGCGTAGAAAAAGACTGGATATCACAGTGCAATGGCTTGGCCAAGATGAATCGGTCCTCGAGGTGGATCAATGCATCCAGAGACTCAATGATGAGATTGGCTGCGATTTAGGAGGCTCAAAGGTCACCGACGAATGGAGCTTTACGTGAGTATCCATAATTCCATGCCTGATGCGCGGAATTTGAATGGCCACGCATTTGCGAATACTGATAATCTCATCACTTCAGATCCGATCCAAACACTGGTCTCTGCGCTAAAGCCAGTTGAAGGTCGTGTGGCAAACGCGCGGGCTTTGTGACTGGACATTTCTCATGAACGAGCTAAAAGATTTGAATTTTTTCTTTTTGGAGGAAATAAGACGGGTGAAACAAGAGGTTCAATCTCGAGCTGGTTAGGTTTTGTTCCACAATTGATGATATTCACGTTTGGCATGGAAAGACAATTATTGATATGTAAAACCGGTAAGAGTTGCCGGGCCGTGATTATGATTGTGGCAAAAGTATGTGCCATGCCCGAAGGCCTATCATGATACATTAAGATTATTATGTTGGGTTCCAATTATTACTTCCTCCAATCAACCATTATTTTCTTCCATATTATGTCCTTCTCTTCATTATTATGTCATTACGTTTTTGTTATCGACATTAGGTGGTTCGTATGTTTTGGCGTTGAATTATGTTGCGTGAATCGTGACCAATATTTGCAGTCTCTCGATACTCGTGGTCTGAAGATGCGTCCGCAGACTTCTTAGGCGGTGTTGTAGTAGATGTCGATCTCCTTGATCTTGAAGATGGCGTCGACGGCAGGGGGTCCGCAGCTCCAGCCCTTGTCGCCGTTGGCCCAGTTGTTGAAGACCCAAGGTCCGGCAACGGTAGGGACGTCCTTGCTGGTGCGCCAGGACTCGACACCGTCAATGAAGAACTTGACCATGGCGGGCTGTCCACCGGCAGCGGCGACCCAGTCGATGCGGTACTCGTGCTCGGTGGTGGTGGGGTTGGCAGGGGCTCCGACTGCGGTCCAGGTCTTCTGGCCATCGCCATCGTTGTCCTGGTTGGCGAACCAGATCTTGCGGGTAGAGCCGCGGCCGGTGTTGCTCTGGGTAGCGGGGTCGGAGAGCCACTCAATGTCACTCTCCTGGTTGTCGTTCTTGTAGAAGAACATTCCTGCGCATTATGTTAGCACCAAATCATATCGTGGAGAAATCTAAAGAGACTTACCATTGCAAACTCCAGGAGCCTCAGCAAGGACCCCGACGGTTCGGACAGAAGCGTACTTGATGTTCTGGACCGATGTGACGACCTCGGCGCACTTGTAGGGCTTGACTTTCTGACCGCCGTTGACTCTCAAGTTGAGGTAGCCACCCTGGATGTAGGTGTTGGTCGTGTCGTACTTGTGAGTGTTGGCGACCTTGTAGCCACTGACAATGAGACCCTTGGGAACTGAGGTGTTGTCCTTCAGAGCACTGAAGTCGAAGTAGGCTCTGTTCTTGTAGGTCGCGCCGTCAATGGTGTAGACTCCATTGGCCGCCGTGGGCTTGGTAGAGCGTTGAGCAACGGCAGCGCCGGCGAGGAGAACGGTGAAGACTGAGAAGCGCATCTTGACTGAGTGTCTAGGGTTGAAGTTGTCTGATCTTTGAGTTGTTGTCTGTGATGAAGATCGTTGCTGCTTGGAGTGCCGTTATGTCTTATCCCGAGGAATGGAAGACGTTACTTATAACATTCAAAATTCGCATTCTTGTTGTTGACATTCTCATTGACCATATTGAGAAAGCGAGCTTGCGGAAGCCTCCGTGAAGGCGCGCGGGCCAGATCTACCATGTGTACGCGGCAGTGGCTAGTGGCTGGGCCCATGGCTATGGAACCGAAGCCCAAGCATAAAATAAGTGTATGCCGGATTCTCGGGGTCACGTCTCGAATTGGGATGGCTTCATCGTCTAAGGCTCAAGTCACAATCTCGGCCGAGACCACGACAGGTAGAGTATCTGAATGCAGAACTTACACGTTCGATGGGCAATTGCTGATTGATGGTAGGCGAGCTTTTGGCGGAGGGCTAAGCGCCCAGTCTAACACCAAAAGCGGCCTTACCCAAGAGCTCGGTTCTGTAGTCAACGGCCTGTGGAGAATTGACAACCAATGATCTTTAGAGGATCTGGTTTGTTCCTGGACGTTAGCTTGATCACTTTGCTGAAGGGCCGTGAGGCTGGACTCGTAGCCCCAAAAACGTGGCTGAGGATGCATGTACGTTTGCGGTCAACGGCACTTGAATCCGTGTCCCCGGCCTGAGAACCTCACGTCATCAACGGGTCCATCGGACCCTTAGCGCCACCGAACCAAAGCCATAGCTCCGCTGTCACTCTTTACCGAGGGCTCTAAGCTCTTAGACGATGAGGAGTTCTGTCCGTCTCGCCGATTCGGGAGCTGTGGCCCACGGCCGCATTCGTCAAGCGGCCGAAAGCAGTCCCATAAGCTCAGGGCCAGCTTTTCGGCAAGACATCTTGAAAGAAGAAGACGGGAGCCATGATTTTTCCCCTTCCCACTTGCCGTGAAAATTTCTTCTGCCCCTGGATAATACAATGGCAGACATGTTGCTGTTTGTTTTCCCCGCGTGGAAGACACGAATGTCTTGGCCGTTGCAGAGGTTTGCCCTGCCAAGAAAAGCACCACCCACAGCACACGCAGTTGTTCACAAGGAGTGAGACATGACACCTCATTGTGTCTCACTTGAGAGGCAGTGAACAGTCTCAGACAGCGGGGTGACCGGCGAAGATGCTGGCGGGAGGCCCGGTGGCACTCCCATACCGGATGTGACCCGCACCTGTCCGAGACATGGCACGGAACGCGGGGCGGTGCAGCTGGCGGAGCCGGTCCGGGGCTCGGAAGGGCCCGCTCGCGGGGAATCTTGGTTTTCGGTGAGTAAGCAGGCCCGGCGAGGAATGTTCAAAAGTCAGCATTGTGAATTTTTCAAATTTGATTTTGAAGAGGATCGAGTCTCGAAATTGCATGTTACAGTGAGGGATGTTAGAGTAATCCTCCTCATCCTAGATTTTCGAGGGTCTTGGTTGTCATCCCCGCGCGGCCCACCCGAGATCTCCTTCCCCACGCTTCAGACCATCTTTGTGTTCCAAAAGCCACTGTCTCACAGTCGCAGGCTTTCTTCCAATCGTTCTCTCAACGAAATTGTTCAGGGCCCAGACTTCCTCGTGCGCCTCTTCGTATTTGAAGAAATTCCACAGGTTTTGCGACAATTGAGGGCCCATAATTTTGCCGTAAAATCCAGCAAACGCTTCATAGCTTCCGTCGTATCCAATAGGTTCATCAAAGATTTCCGATATGATCCCTGACAACTCCTTGAAAGTCATCAAGTCGTGCCCGTTGTTCATGGTGTGAAAGGCGCCAATGTGCTTAGCATTCTAGAGAGGAAAAGCCTCCCAACAACCTCAGCAATGTCCCTCGGATCCATCCACGGCACACGATGCTCAG
Organism: Colletotrichum sp. SAR 10_71; assembly: GCA_025327135.1. NCBI lineage: Eukaryota > Fungi > Ascomycota > Sordariomycetes > Glomerellales > Glomerellaceae > Colletotrichum > Colletotrichum sp. SAR 10_71. The sequence continues at coordinate 158,353 of JAKMWS010000082.1, forward strand.
GCCAGATGACTGTCTTCTTCGCTAAGACGGCTCGCATCTGGATTGCAAGGTTGTCCATAAAAGTGGCTCCGCAATTGACATACGTCACAGGAAGCCCGCTGTCGTCGAAGATCTTCTGCGCTATCCGGTGCTCGACGGGTAGGGAGCCAGGGCCAAGCTCAGGGGGGATCTTCGACGATGGGAATTCCGGGAACAAGCCCAGGAAGCGGATTATGTGAGTTGCACTGCCCGCTTGCTTCAGCGCAGAGACCAAGTCCGTCATGGGCTTTTCCTCGTGAAGTCCCGGGGGCGTTATCACGAAGACTCCCTCCGCGCCGGCCACAGCAGCTGACAGAGATGCAGCATCGGCGTAGTTGGCAACAACAACCTCGGCGTCTGGGAAGGCAGATTGAAGTTGCGCTTTCTTCGAGTCGTTGCTGGTGGCGAGACGCAGCTTAGTCGTGGGCGCTTCACGGGTCAAGAACTGTGCAAGCGGTCCTCCAATGTGCCCAGAAGCCCCGAAAATGAGGATCGTGGAAGGAACAGCTTTAATAAAGGTCGCCATTGTTGCGTTCGAGGGTTGATTGAGGTAAGTAATTGATTTGATCTGCTTGCTTGATTATCAGAGTCATTCTCTATGAATCTGGAAACCTTCCTCCTTCTTTATACTAAACGATTGGAGACTACCGGTCGGTGTGCGCCAGGGGATTGCGGTCCGGTCGGGCCTCGTGAAAACCACAATCGGCGACAAATGCTCCCGAAAGCCTAAACATTTCTACCGATTTTGACAACTGGAAAGCATTGCGAAGAGAGTTTAACCAGATGTAGTGGAGTTCATCCGGACTCCTCTCTCGGCATCTAATTTCCCAATCGGTCGAAATGACGCCGTGACCATATTATACATCCGCTGGAGAGAGCATCATCACCGCTAATCTTTTACGCTTAATTGAGTCCGCAGTTGGCATAGCTGATTAATGCATCTAAATCAGATGTTGATCGACGAGGATAGGGGATTCTGGGTGGCGTACCAACGTCCATCGTATTGATCAAGTTTCCCGTGGCAACAAGGCACTGTGCACACCGCTGTCTTGTTTGTTGGTTCGCTAAAGGTTGCGTCGTCTCTGACGTGATGAACGCGTCAGATAGCAAACAATGTGTTCTTGGCTTAGGCAGAAGCATTGAACAAACCAACACGTTAAAAAGCAGCCTATCATTACAAGGCAACAAGCAGTCTGAAACGGCAGTATTAGTATCGACTTTCGTCCTTCCTGAAAAATGGAGTCTAGAGAGCACTTCTGGTTCGTCAACCAAAGAGCGTAATTCGTTTCGCTGGCAGTCATCATGGGAAGCAACTTCTCCCTTCTTTCTCAGTCCCTTTTGGATCAAGCTGTGCCGCACATCTCAGTCCGCATCACAGCATCGTCTGACCAGCTAAACATGACTGACGGAGTCCCCCTAACATTCTTCATCGAACTCACTTTACATCATTCTCAGCCCATTACATTTGAGTCGCGTGGCGGGGGCATATTTCACGGTTCGACCATCTTCCGCGACACTGGCTTGACATTCAGAAACACATCATCCGGCCAACTTGTTCCGAGGAGCTGGATCTGCATTCTTTACGAGAGTGACGATGGCAAGATAACAGAAAAGAACAAGGGAGGCTGGATAACACTGTACCCTGGAAAACCGCATGTCTTGGAGCCGAAGCTCGAGGGGGTTTTTGGACGTCAGATGTGGCCGCCGCCTCAATGGACCGGCGAGACGGAAGAGGAGTGCAGAAATCGGCCGCACATCGTGACGTGGCGAAATGTGAGAGAGTTCAAGGATGGCGAAACCTATGAGGTTGGCATCAGTGATAGAGCAAGAATTGGGTGTTACTGGAACGGGACTAAAGACGACTTCTTGAGTGGTCGAAAGAAACAGTCTGACGCGACTAGCAGGTCTGGTCCGATCGAATACAAAATTGAAGAGACGGTATCCTTCACCGTCAGTCGGCCAGATGCGGACGGAAGTTTGAACTATTTCTTGGATTAGGATCAGTCTTTATCTAGTAGCATTAATGGTGCCTTGTGAAGCAATCACAACAATCGGGGTGTGGAATCATACAAGTTTTCAGCGCGATGAAATCGTTATCATTTATTCTTTGACATCATAGTATGTGAGCCGCCTTGTGTCGCCAACCACCCTACCACCGTCGATTATGCCAATAAACCCCCGCCACATTCAACCTTAACAGCCTAGTTTCGGGCAAACCTCGAGTGGTCTCTCGGAACACTTCGATATACACCCATATGACCTCTGAGTCTCAGAAGCGCAATCCATCACACAGGACCAGCCTTCTGCCTTGACGCACTCGTTCCATCCGCCGTATGTGCATGCGCGGGCACCAAAGTTGGAGCGGGCAATGATGGGGCTGAATTGAGCTTCTCGGTTCAGCTCTCCAAGAGCAATCCAGATCTCATCGGCCGTGGCCGGACGGTCGGCGCCGGCAGCGAAGACTGAGACTGCGTTGGCAGCGAAAAGGAGCTGTATCAATGCGTCAATATCATAAGCGCACCTCCGTTGTAAGTGAGAACGAGGATGCGGGTAGGAAACATACGAGTGAAGAGAGCTGCATGATGGTCGGTGTTTTGGACAGCACTGAGAGTTGATAGATCACCGTCGTTTGCTTGAAGATAGTGAATATCAGCCCAGAGAAGCGAAAGAGACTGTTGTATTTGTAGATAGCCACCCTGCGCAAACTGCTGCGGGTAGAAATTGCATCTGGAGCAGTCGAGCTTTGAGTTTCTAGGCATCCAGGATAACCACATCAAGGGAGACGTTTCCTACGATTCCGGTTCGACGGGAGTAATGAGTAATTGACCTCGAAGGAGCCCTCGCGGGACTAGGCCGTCTTGGCGGCGGGTCGATCAACAGATACCCCATGCAGTGACCCGCGGTCAGCCAGTGTCGGATGTAAGCATAAAGTCCGGGGTCAGCACCAACAACCATCAGTGTTGGGGGCAGCTATTTAGTCATGTCAACACCAACAACCCTTCTAAAAATGATCACGATAAGTTGAAGCTAAACTGGTTTGCAGGTTAGTCGTAATTTTCCAGAGATATTTCTTTAGCCGGGCTGGCAAAATTGTTACGTGGCATTCGGCCTCCCACTGAACTAGACCTTTTGCAGATCTCCAACAAGCAAGATTGCGTGGTGTATGCCCTTGAACCAACACCAACATACCTAAGCGACAAGAACCAACACGAACTCAATTAAGCGAAACACAGGCAGCAGTTTAAAAACAAATAGCAACTCATGGACGCGTAACTTCATATCCACCACTGGCTGTGCCGCTGCCCGATGAGTAGTATGCGTCTGTGATCTGCGTTTCACTTGACATCTAGACGACGTGTTGTCTCCAGTGTCGATGCAAATTTTAGGTGGACAGTCTCTTCACGCGCGAGAATGCCGGGCTGTTAATAAAATCTTTTGAATATTTCACTGAATTGGCAAAAGACAAGGTCGAGGGTCACTGAAAGCCACCGAGCACCAGACATATAAAGTGAGAGGCAAAGTCTCTAGGTTGCACTTTATCATTTGTCACAATCGTGGAGGACACCACTGGGATTCTTGCAATTAGTTTCTTCTCAGGATATAGTCACCGTCATTTCATTTCTCACTTTTTTCATACTTTCGTATTATATTCTTTCAGATTGGTGGGATAATCATTCTGTACAGGTTCGGTTTCAAGATGTTTGACGGATCTGCTGTTGCGTTGTTAGTACTGACCAAGATGGTTCCGAGTCATCTTTGGAAAATAAGGGAGCTTAGGTATGATTGAAAAGGCTTACGGAAGCTCAGTTGCGACACTTGGGAGGCTACCTTTCCTTGCTTGTGATAGCCGGCATGCGACTCCAATTGGTTGCTGTCGGCGGTTGTTGGCATTCTCTCAAGGTTTTGCAGAAAGTTATACACCTTTTGTGATGTTCTTGAAGGACACATGTTAGATCAGTAAAGTAGGAAGATTTGAGTTCTCGTCGAGTTATCCAATATTGCAGATAGAACAGACTTGAGAACCTGTATAGTAAACCTGTATAGCTCTGCGCAGGAGCGACAAGACTCAACAAGTACTGCCGTGCATTGGGGAGAAGGATTTCGAGTCCGCGGCACTGGGGCCGCATACGATGTGGGTGCTGGATTTCGACTGCTGTCGTGAGATGACTATGGATGAGGAGGGGATCAAGAGGGCTTGTAAGAGTTTTTGGAGGAATGATCAGTATTACCCGAGGCCTGGCAGCAACAGCCCCTCTGATCAGAGGTTTTGGGCTGTTTTCAGAGAGCAGTTCCTCAAGACGAGCGAAGGATTGTTGGAAGGTGAGAGCGATGGGGTCAAGAAGTTGTCCGTTATGCTCGTGGACATGATTGAGGATACTAAGGGGAAGTCTCTGAGGGGAGGCTTGGTATCGGGAGATCGCATTGAGGGGCAGAAGTGAGAAGCTTTTCACTCCTACAAGTGAAAGACGAATGTAAGACGAATGTGAGAAGTCTGATGTTTTTCAGGTTTCTCGGAAGATTGAATAGTTTACGAAGGGATATGGATACGCCGATAATGAGAGTCATGAGCAACACGAACATGCAATTCAACCACTTGAATATCTTGAAGATCACAAATTGCGCTACAAGACATGTCCGTGCCATTAGGATTCTACCAGTAGCTTACACCAGTCACACCTATTCCCACTCACTTACCCTCACGTCGCCTCACTCATGCACACCCATTCCGACCTCCCATCGTACCGTTCCCATCATGGACATCACGCATCCCCAGCCGGGCACCAACATCATCCACAGATTCGCGACACCCAGAATCCGTCACGACTTTCCTTTTACACGCGTCGATCACCAATGCCCACTCGCCTCCTCTTTCCAAACATTCATCCCACCCCGTGAAGGGGAATGTTTACACGAGCGACTATTTTTGGTCGGTGGTGCAGGGGTCAGACACGTCGTCCGTTTCAGCACGCGCAAATCCCCTCAAACCCACAGAACGGGACCCAAAAGCCCGCCCACCTCATCGGAGGATAAAGAAAGAAACAAAAAGTGACAGGTTTTCTGACGGCGAAGTAATTACGTAAATGATGTCACTTAGGTGGTCGAGAGTGTGCTTGTGTCTTGCAATTTGCGAGCGTTCATCATTAGCCGTGATAATTTGAGTATTGTACAATGGTATCCTATCCACCCTCCTGTGACCCCCCTCCCACTCCCGTCCGGTATGATGAATCTGATAAGCAAAAGGAAACAGGAAGGATTGTTGGCGGGGTTTGACAGGTAAAATGCCATCTCTAATTGAAGGTTTTATGCTTGACGCATTGTTCGGGCGACCCATCATCCGATCCTTGGACGGGGCCATCCCGGCACGAGCTTAAAAAATGTCGCCGTGTTTGTGATGTGTGCACGCTGTAAGGACTGTGGGTATTATTCGCGTTGGGTGTAATAAAGCAAATGAAACAGAGGAAACAAAATCAGCTTCATCCGGGGCCAATGAACTTCCTATCAGGACCCCTCTCAGCCCGCGGCAGCTGTCCCGGTAGCGGGTTATATTGCGGGGAGTACTGCGGCGAGTATCGCGAGATGGCCTGGGCCGGGTACTGCGGTTGCTGTTGAGGCTGGAACTGAGACTCTTGTGGCTGGAATTGAGGCTGCGGCTGCACTGGTTGCTGAGCCGGCGGCGGTGGCGGTTGGTAGGTGTCCGGGTTATACGGCTGGTACCCGATGTTGATCGACTCGCGGTACGGTCCCTGGCCGATGCCCTGGTACATGTCATACGTGGACGGCGGGTACGGCACCTTGGGGTACTGCACCGCCTGCGAGGACGGGCGCTTCATGGTGCTGATGCGCAGCGGCTCCGGGACGAACGGCGGCTCGTTGTTGGTGGTGGCGGGCTCGTTGATTGACTTTTCGTAGTAGAAGCTCGTCGTGGATAAGTTCCTCGGCACGGCAGCGGCGGGAGGGGTGTTGTCTTTTGCGGGCGGGGCCGGGATCGCGGCGTTGGCGGCCATGAACTGCGCGACCATCTGCTCCTCCATCTCGCGGGTGGTGCGGTTGGCGATCTTGGTCTGGCGGTAGGTCGCGACGAGGGTCTGCTCCATCTCCTTGGTGCTGCGCTTCGGCTGGCGGAGGATGGCGGACTCGCGGGGGAAGCTGGCGGCGGCGGCGGGCGGGTTGGACGTGGGGGGGGCGATTTGTATGGAGAGGGAGGGTTGGAGGGCGGTGTTAGAGCGGAAGCGAGGATACTTGATGAAGAGG